>VDFB02140499.1:0-20161 GCA_007258455.2 Sequoia sempervirens
TTTAATTTTATGTGAGTTGTGGGTTGGGGAATTTTTGAAATATTTGATGTAAATGGACATTAGAAGATTTGATTAAGTATTTAGAATATTTAATTATAAATGAACTTTAGAAAAATTAATTAAATATTTGGAATATTTAATTGCGAATAGAATTTAGAGAAGAATATTTAATCTTTATTTTAATAAAATATTCAAACCAAGATTATATGATAGTTAATATAAATAAATCATAATGTTTATTTAATTAATTAAGAAATGAATAAGAGAAATGATTAAATAAACTTATTTATTTAATCGGAATGAAAGAATGAACAATATAAATAAATTATTTAGATTTATTTATACGTAGATTGAATTCAGAGATTTAATTAAATATTAAAAATATTTATTTAATTACCAGACTATTGTGATGTGACCATTTTTAAGTGTATACAGGTTGTACTTTAATGATTCAAATCTATGATTTGATGTCGGCTTGTGATATTTGAATTTTGGGAATTAATGATAAGATATGTATAAATACAAGGCTATTTCACTTAGTTTCACCTAGAATTTTTATGCAAGCATCCTAATAGCAAACTTATGATCAAGAGAGCATTCAAGAGAATTTCTAAGGCATTCAAGGGAAGATTTGAAGGAGATTATTGCAGCAATCAAGATCCCATTTGTCATGTCAAAGATGTCTTGCATCGTGCATTTTTTTGAGCCAATGTCTTGATATAGCATTCAAGATCAATCAAGGATATCAAAGGCATTATTTCTAATCAAGTTCAAGATCTACATTCATTGAAGCAACTTCATGCTAGATTGCAGATTTATTATCCAAGGTTTCAATTGAGGATTGGTGAGTTGTGACATTGCATTTGTTCATTCATCTTTCCTTTCATGAAAGGTTTAATTACCAAAACAAGGTTTGACCAAGGCAAACCCCTATTCCCTAACAAAACAACATGTTTCTCTCTTTTGATGTGTGATTGCAAGTTTTAGGTTGAAGATCATTTAGAGAGAAAAATTGCAAAAGTTTTCAAAGTTATCAAAGTTACAAAGAAAGTTGTAAAATCACGAAAACTAAGCTAGAAGATTTATTTCTAGCTTTCCAAAAGTACCTAACTAGAATCTGGAAGTGGAGACTGAAAGGAACAAAACCTAGAAATTGATTTTTTGGAGTCCTAGCTAGGACCCATTCGCCATAGGGTGAATGAATCCTCGATGAGGTTTGAAAAAACCACTTTTGATTTAAGGTACACAACATTTAACCCTTTCTAGATTTGAATTTTGATTGGTAGTTGGGTTAAATTTGATTTATGTTATTCATTTCCATAATATAACACACATATTGAATGAAATATAGAGAAATAGATACATTGTTCATCAATTCATTTTGGTGAACACTCCCCCTGTCTATTTTTCTATGTTTCATTATGGTGAACCCTACCTTTGATCATTGCATTTTTTTTATTTTGGAGTCATTTTCATCCTAGATTTATATCTTGCATTCATTTGCATTAAATTGGGCCTCATTTAGGGTGTCTAGTTTTCATTCAAATTTGCATCTCATTAAGGGTTTTAGGATTGCATATTTTGCATTCCTTAAATCTAAAAAATATAAAAAAGCAAACATCTTGCATATCATTTACATCATATAAACTTTCATTTGAAAATTGAAACAAAAATTGCATATCAAACTAGGTCTTTTAGGTCATCATTTTGTCATAATTTGCACTTACATTTCACATTAAATTTACAGAAAACTGAAACTAAAACTTGTTGTAACAAACCTAAATCTAAAAACCACTAGAAAACACTTAGCAATCTATAAACATTAGTTTCAAAACCCTAATCTAGGACCCATTCACCTTAGGGTGAATGAGTCCTTGATCAAGCCATAATCTACATTTATGGGCATTAAAATATTCATTTATGTGCTTTTGTTTGTTGCTTTCAAATTTCTATTATTGTTTGCAAAATTTATGTTTCATCAATTTGATCATATTTAGCTTAATTTGGTAAATTTAGTGCATTGTGTGATTTCCAATTTGTATTTTCAATATTTCATTTTTAGATTATTGCATGTAGTGTAATAAGAAAATTACCTTGTTTAGAATATGAAAATTGCATTTACACATTGCATTCTAGGTCACTACATTGCATTTTAAGCCTCTTTCAATTTTGGGTTTGTACACTAAGTTTGTGAATCTTGTATGAGCTTTACAACTTGGTTCCCTATTAGTAATACTATTGTGAGAAGTAGTTCAAGACTCATGTCATCCCACAATACACCATTTGCTCTAGATCTTGGGTTTTCTAACTCTCTTTCTAATAGTGTTGATAATCAACCCCCTATGGATCATAACATGCATACCTCATTTCCCACGACTTCCTTACCTACAACTAATGTGCATGATCATATCTCCCAAGAAGACAAAATCTTGACTAGATGAAGGCCTAGAAAAGCTACAAGACATTGTGCTTTCTGAAAGTATGGACATTAGCATGATCCCTACTTTACAAAATCTAAGGAAAATTCTTAAAATTGAAAATGAAACACAAATTTTTAGTAGCCTCAGTCGCTTTCTTCATGAGAACTTAAACAAGCAAGAGAGTAATAGCATGCATGCCTCAGTCAACTTTATTGAAGCTAAACCTCATAAGGTCTCAACCAAAATACCTCTTGATATTGCTTTCTCAAAAAATGACATAATCAAGCATGCACCTGATGGTCCTCTTTACATAGTTGGAAGAATCAATTTGAAAAGCCTACTAATGAGATATTAATTGATCTTGTCTTTGTGGAGAGCATGATCACTGAAAAATTCCTATTTGTGCATGAAATTTATCAAGATACATATGGCAAACCAAAAGCATGGATCAAAATGAAAAATGGTTTTTCTTGTCCTATGATGGGCTCAATAAATATCCCTTTAAAAGTTGGACTGAAAACATTGTGTCTCATTCACCATCATCCCATCGTTGGACCAATTTCATGTGAAGTTAGGTTATACATGGCTTCACTCCATGAATGTATCCCGTCGGTTGTGCATAAGTGTTTAAAGTTTCCCTTTAGCAATGAAATCTTTGTAGTACACCATAGTGGCTTTAATTCTGTGTCTTCTCAAGGGAAGTTTTCATTGGATTTCTTTTGGCTCGAGCCTATTGAGCCTATTAAACCTCATGAGGACTACTTTTCCAAATCATATCAAAAGCTTAAGGAAAGGTGCATAACAAAATTATCCCTTAGAAACATGTCTCGGACCGTGATTGAGCCACCCATCCTTGATGAAACAATGATTGAACCAAAATACCTCTCAAATAGCCAATAGCAACCTATGAAAAATCCTCCTACCATTTCCTATAAGAGACCACAAGACAACCAAAAAAATCCCATTGTGCCTCCTAAAGTCAATCAAGTTTACAAAGCTAAAGAGAAAGTGGTTGAACAACCTCCTATGGTTCCTTTTGTTCCTCCCCTAAAGGAAGAAAAAAAACCTATGATTGAAAAACCAACTCCTACACAAACCCAAATTGCAAGAAATTGAAACAAAACTGAAATTATAGAGAGTGTAGGTGTAGACATCATGCTATTGCTCATATGTTACAAACTAAAGAAGATAAGAGCAACATAGAAAATAAAAATCCAGAATCTACATCCTCACCGCAACATAAACAAGAACCTTCCAGAAACATTAACATTTGACCTCTTGTTGTGATTAATTTAGATGATGGCATTGATATTTAAAAGATTGATGAACAAGTGCATAATGAGTTGAATTCATTGTTCTCTTCTTCTATGATCTTAAATGACAATTCTTCTAAAAAAAGTATTGAACTTGGTGCTTCCCCTAGTTCGGAACTTGTCATTGTCCCTTTGGCTAGTTGTCGACCTTCTATATATACTAATTGAGATAGGGTTACAGACAACCTACTAATAGGTTGACTCACATGCACCTTACTAGTCTTTTTTATTTTTTTCCTTTTAATGTTTCTTTATGTGATTGCATGTGCATCATGTGATCCCTCGTTTTGTTTCATTTAATGTATCTCTCTCTGCTTGTGCATTCCTCTATATGTATTTACATTCTTCTATATGTCGTAAAAATTTTATCCTTTTCAATTGTCTTGTGTTTTCCTTTTGGGGATGACACAAGGCGTCAAGACATTTAGGTCTCTTCCATGTTCAACCGAAAGGTTTTTTCTTTTTTTTCTCTCTTTGTGTCATTCTTCTAGTTCTATGAGTATTTGGGGAATGATGATATTTTTTAGCTCTATAACAACAATATTGTAGAAAATATATACTAACCCTGAATCCATAGATCGCTTATGTATTTTTAGGGGAAACCCATCCCTCCTTTTCGTGACGTAGCTTTATTTTGGAAACATATGACTTGGCATAGAGCATTTTGAACAAGCTCTCATGTCTTAGGAGTAAACATTAGCTACTTTAAAGCAATTTCTCATGACAATGGTGTTAGCAACCACTTTAAAGTGGGGGCATACATTGATAATATCTTTCAAAATTTATCATGTTTCATGGTGTGATTTTCTTTCTTGTGATGTGTCCTTTTCTTTATAGTGTCATTGGGTTTGATGTCCTCCAAGAGTACGATATTTCATAGCGTACAAATTTCCTCTTAGTGGTGATGTGATGCACTACATTCCCTAAGTTGTGAATCTTTTATTCTTGACTTGTCCTCTCTTGGATACATTAGGCATGATGTTCCCTAAGAAGAATACCTTGCACAAACGAAGCAAGATCCCTTTGAACAAAAACCTTTTACTAGCATTAATGTTCACAAGTGTTTGGCATAACGCAACTTGCTAACCTTGTGAAGCTCAAACCCTAATAAAGGCCACCAATCATAACACATGTTTCTTGCCTGTGGATCCTTCCCCTTGTACATAGGTGTTTATCATAATGCAACTTGTTAAGCCCTATGGAGCTTGAACTCCGAATTCAAGTCCACCTAGCATAACACGCCTTGCTTGCCTATGGACCCTTGCCTAGCATTGTGGTGCCTTATTGAAGTTGTCAGGAGGATAAATTTGATATAGTATGGGAGCATAATATCATTCTCTCATTTTCCACCCTATTGGAAGACTCTCCTAGTGGACAACCTAGAGTTCTGCTACCTCGGAATGAGCATAAACCAATAGCTTAAATGTGTTCCACATCACGTTGGACAGTCTAGGCTTGATCTTATTTGTCTTTGATGTTGTATGATTGTGTATCTTTTTCATTGTTGCATACATAAGTGACTTGAATGTCTACTTTAGAGTGAGTTTGACATGGGGTCACACTCTCACTAAAGTGGGGGAAAAATGTAGTAAGCAAAAAAAGTATCCTTTTTTCCACAATTTTGGAATAATTAATATTAAAATGAGCCTAATGTTGCCTTGATTTAGTGTTGTAATGTGTTTTACACATTCACATTAAGTTTGGGGACCCTTTTAAACTAAATAGACTTAATTGTGTCTTATTTAGGGTGTTGTAAAGTGTATCTTTACACTTTCACATTAATCTAGAGCTTTATTAATTAATTGAGGTTAATTTTCCTTAATTTTCCCTTTTAATTCAAATCCAAGACTAATTAATTACAAATTCCAAGAGATAAAAACCCGACATTCATAAATGTCATTACACAACACTTGATTTTAGAAGGTGTGTGTCCTAGGTTAGTGACTTAGGACCCATTCGGCATTTTCCACATGGAAAATGGGTTCTCACTAGGTCCTAGGACCCTATTTCTATAGAAATTTCATATTTCCCAAAGTGTGTCCTAGGTAAGTTGCCTAGGACCCATTTTCCACATGGAAAATGAGTCCTCACTTAGACCTAGGACCCCTCTTTGAAATATGTTTTTGGTGGTATTTTAATGATTTCAAATCTATGATTTGATGTCGGCTTTTGATATTTGAATTTTGGAAATTAATGATAAGATATGTATAAATACAATGCTATTTCACTTAGTTTCACCTAGAATTTTTATGCAAGCATCCTAATAGAAAACTTATGATCAAGAGATCATTTCTAAGGCATTTAAGGGAAGATTTGAAGAAGATTATTGGAGAAATCAAGATTCCACTTGTCATGTTAATGATGTCTTGCATCATGCATATTGTTGAGCTAATGTGTTGATGTAGCATTCAAGATCATTCAAGATCTATCAAGGATATCAAAGGCATTGTTTCTAATCAAGTTCAAGATCTACATTCATTGAGGCCACTTCATGCTAGATTGTAGATTTTTTATCCAAGGTTTCAATTGAGTATTGGTGAGTTGTGTCATTGCATTTGTCCATTCATCTTTCCTTTCATGTTCCATTTCATTATAAGGTTTAGTTACCAAAATTGGGTTTGACCAAGGCAAACCCCTATTCCCTAAAAAACGTTTTTCTCTCCTTTGATGTGTGATTGCAGGATTTAGGTTGAAGATCATTTGGAGAGAAAAATTCCAAAAGTTGTCAAAGTTGTCAAAGAACTACAAAGAAACTTGACAAATCATGGAAACTGAGCTATAGGATTTATTTTTGACTTTCCGATAGTGCCTAACTAGAATATGGGAGTGCGGACTAAGAGGAATAGAACCTAGAAACTAATTTTTTGGAGCCCTAGCTAGGACCCATTTGCCATAGGGAAAATGAGTCCTCAATGAGGTTTGAAAAATCACTTTGATGAAAGGTACACAACATTTAACCCTTTCTAGATCTTCCTTTTGATTGGTAGTTGGGTTAAATTTGATTTATGTTATGGGTGATCCCACAATACTGGTTTACAATTTCTAGGAGATCCTAATTTTTGTTGAAATCACATATTTTTAGAAAATATAGTGATTAAGCCTTGAAAAGTTTCATTTAAAGGATTCCAATTGAGTAGGGTTTTGATCAACCACCTTAGATCAAACCCCTTTGGATAGAACCTTGCTAGTTTTGTTCATACCTATAACGGAGTCTCCTTTACACCTATCAAAATGCTAATAAAAAAATACTTTGATTTACCTTTTGGGATTTCAAACGAATTCATTTAAAATTATTTTGTAAGTATGTACCCTTATTATATAAGCCCCAAAAAGTATAATTTTAAATAAATTAATTTATTATTATATTTATTTTTATTTCTTGTGAATGGTTTTCATCTAAAAATCAAGCTCTTTGTTTTGCTACATGGAAAATAGATTATCAAAATATATATATATATATATCAAGCAGCACTAGATATTGCAGCCCTTTGGATCCAACAAAAAAAATTTGAATTTTGATACATACAAAAGTTATGTTGTATACAAATTGCCTATAAGTCGTAATTGTAATTGGTTTTACCTTCAAAACTATATTTAGGGAAAAATATTCAGGCACTATGAAACCAAATGGTTTCAGATATCAGTTGTTAAATCTAAATTCAAAAATAGTAGAATTTTATCCTTCATGGAAAAAAAAAATTAAAGTAGTATATGGTGAGCATCACTCCTTAAAATGGTTACTAAAAATAGTTTCTTTGAAGGAGATGGAAAAAATAAGTGCAATATGATTCCAAAAAAAATTCCTTGGAAAAAAATATTTAGAATCTATAGACAAAATTTCACAAATCACTAGTTTTCATCATCTTCAAATTCTCATGGTTTAGTTTTCAAGCATAGTGCCCAAAGTGCATTTAAGCTAGAAAATTAGTTCAATCTCCAATTTGGCCAAAAATTATAAACCATTATTATGGGATCACCCTTATTCATTTGCATAATATAGCACATATATTGAATGAAATATAGAGAAAAAGATACATTGTTTATCAATTCATTTTGGTGAGCACTCCCCCTATCTATTTTGATTTGTTTCACAAGCTTACACATAAGATATGACAATAAATTTCATTATCCTCCTCACTATCTACCTAATGGAGCATAACGATTTGCTTAGAGGGGGTGAATCAGTATATACTAAAACTTTATCCCTTAAAAATCTGTGAAAATTACTTCCTTAACCCTTAATATACAAATATTAATCATGTGATACTGAAATATGCATGCACACAAAAACATCACATAACACCATATATACATGGAAAACCCAAGATGGGAAAAACCACGGTGACAAAAGCTACTTGAGGCTACTACTCAAATCTAGCGTCACAAATGAAATCTCTGTTACAATTTTTAGGGCTACAACCCAAGGATGCTTCAACACCCTTATTTAAGAGCTACAACTCCAAGGAAGCAACAAATCCCTACTTTAGAAGCTACAACTTCAAGGATGCTACAACATCCTAATCTGATCTACAACTCAGTATAATAAGGCAACCACCTCTATGATAATATGCATAAGTATGCATAAAACTTGGTTCTACAAAACCTAATCATGCATCATTACATTCAATACATTGGTGCACTTTCTGTAACTCAGACTTTTTTGTTGTAGTTGCACCCTCAAAAAAATATACCTATGCACTCTCCTTTGCACACAGAACAATCATTGTTCTATCTTGTTGCTCTGCTCTTCTTTCCCTTTATGCAGTGTCCCATACATCTAGACTCTATTGAATGCAATCCTAGATGATATTTTGTAGTATTTTCTAGGACTTCCTTGCATGTGCATTCTTTGTCTACTCTACTACTCTCTATTTCTTGTAAATAGACCACCACTCACTTGAATGCAAGCCTAGATAATAATTTGTGTTGTGTCTAGGTTACACACATATCTGCATTCACTCATCAATCAGTTCATGTCTTAGATTTTTTCTTATATAATCTTCTCCATCAACCTGCAATCTCATCACATCAAGATACACACCACTGTCCAGATTGTCCAATCTAGTTACATGCATTGCATCACCACTAAACTCATCTAATAAGGTTCCTTCCACTTGCAAACTTCGCCAACAAGCTACATGTGCCTTGAGCCACACACCACTATCTAGCTCATCATTAAATAATTTGATATGGTCTACAAAATATCTTCATTGTCACTCTACCTCTGCATTGAGCCAATTCCACATTTAATTTGGTTATAGATAATTTTCCTCATTCTCTCTTTCAAACCCTAAAAACTGATTATGAATTCAATGCATTCTTTTATTCATCCAATCTGATTTGATCTCAATCACTTGTTAGGTTTTACAACATATCTTTCTCTTTATCATACCTGTGCGTCGAGCCTCACAACATTAAATTATAATACATAGAGTTCTCCTTCATTCTCTCTGTCAAACCCTAAAATCAGATATGCATTAAATGCTCTCTTCTAGTTGTTCGATCAGATTTTGATCTCAATCACTTATGCACTTTGTTCGACTGCCTTGAAGATCAAATCTTCATTTACTTTGGTTGGTTACATAGCTAGACCAATAATTTTTTTCCTCTATATCAGTTACCAATGGAAACCCTGTTTACATGGACTTAGCCATTTAAGATATTTACCTTTTGAATATGAGTCATCAATCTCTTTCTTCGTGCACAATCCATTGGCACTCATTCATCTTCATATCTTTAAAACATATCCATTAGATCAATTACCTTTAAACATGCGTTGTCGATCTTCACCAATTGATGATCACTATTAGATCAATTTCCAAAAAATTTGCATGTTAGATCTCTTTAAACATCGCTTGCCATATGTAGGGTCCACCAGGACACACGTCCAAATTTTGCTAACCTCGCAAGCTTAGACAGTGGGCCCACACAAACCATGTGGGGTTAGCGGGTTGTTTCCATTTGTCATCCATGTCATCGCCACACAACTCACAACAATGTGATTCGGTCTATAGAGTAATCGCTCTTCGCCACCTGTCAACCCTTGTCATAATCTATCATTGTCACCATCCTATTGGGTCCCACTAGATACACTGTGGCCATTGTTAGATCTTTCTTGTTCAATCTCTACTGTTCATAGCATACGACCTTTTGTGCAACCTATGTAGGTCCCACCATTCATGCATCATTCACTATTCAATCAATCTTGATTGATTGTCACCGTTCCTCACTAACCCCATGGGTCTTGAATGGGTCCCACTAAGTTCTCAATGGGGTATGTGGGCTGCTATCACATATACACTTCTGATTTCACCTTCCACTAACTTTGTATGCCTCCTTCATAGGTCCCACTAGACATCAACAATCAATATTTATCCATCATGGATAAATCTCCACCGTTGAGGACATCCTTTAATGATATTTAATGATCTTTGTTGGATTTCCCATCAAACAATTGGAGTTGTTCCTTGTTGTTTTGCTAGAGCTAACAACGGGCTCACAAGATCTTCGTGGGCTGGCAGGATTGTACCAAGTGTCACTTTTCTTATAGCTAATTGATCGGCTGCTACAACTGCTTTGTTTCACAATGATGATGTGAAACAATGATGCCATGTGTCAAAGGACCCACCAAGATTCAAAATTCCAATGTTGTGCATTGTTGGATCAACAACGTTTGATCTACACCATTCCCCATTTCGCCGGAAGATAGATACGGGTCCCACCACAAGTGCCATGGGCTAGTGAGCACCATCAAATTTTCCACCTCAGTGTGATATTAGTCATCGATTAACTCCAGTTCTACCAAATGTCCAAAATGGCATCATGTACCCAAGGCTTTGTCTACTGCCACCATAGGTCCCACAGTCCACCGTGGATTACTTTCCACCAATTCCCACTTCCACACGGGATTTAGATGGGACCCACCACTGTCTCAATGGGTTGGTGGGGAGACCATTAGACCTCCAAGGCTAGACCTCCATCATTGATCAAGAGAAGACAAATATTTCATCAGGGATCTTAGGTGTAGACACATAAAAATGTCCCAAGCCTCATAACATTTTTCTTCATCCTTTCACTGATAATTGAATAATTTTAGTTATTCAATTATGTTTTGATTATTCTTCTATTAATTAAAGTACCTTTTAATAATTATTTAATTGTCACTAATATTTATTCTATCCCTAATCGGGACAAATAAAACTAATTAAGGCCACTAATTTTTCCTCTTCAATAGTTAAATAAATTATTATTTATTTAATTATTTTGTCATCTTTCATCTATAGCAACAATTACCATTAATTATTTATCTATTCATGGTCCTTTAATTTTTCCAGTTAAATAATTATTAAAATCATTTAACTATCCCATGCCACCCTTCCTATTATATAATTATTTAAGGTCTAATTTCTATCTTCCATTTAATTAAATTAAAAATTTAATTAAATGCCTTCTTTCATTTTTTTCAAATAAATAATTTGAATAAATGATTATTTTCCACTTGTCCATTTCCTCTCTATTTTCAAATAAATAATTTGAATAAATTATTTATTTTCCACTTGTCCATTTCCTACATTTTTGGATAAATAATTTAAAATAAATTATTTATGCACCACTTGGTCAAAGATACCCTGTCATAATCCCCTGTCATAACATTCATTTCCTGTCATAGCTTGCATGTCTCTGCATGTCCTTGCATGCCTATCCTAGCCTGCATGTCTGTCATGGCCTACATGTCTTTGCATGTCTTCCTGTCATGATTCCTCCAAGAATAGCATATTCTTGGTGCATCAACCATTGATCTTGGCATCTTTTCTGAGTCTTAATCTCAACCATCCATTTCGTAACATCCCTCTCATACATTCCCATCCATTGATCTTGGAATCTTTCTAGAAGATTAATCTCAACCGTCCATTCGAATGGTTGTCTATAAAAGCAACCTTCCTTCTCCATTTTCAGGCTAACAGCTATTCTTCTCCAACTTTCTACTTATCATTTGCAAGTATTTGCACAAGTCACATTACAAATCAGAGGGCATATTTGCAAAGGGAGAAATAGGAGAGCAAGAGAAGGAATCAACTACAATATGGGGAGTACTTTATTTTATTTGCTTTCATTTTGAAATCTCTATTTGTTTGTATTCTCTTGTTTGGATGAGGTTAATAGTTTAGAAGTGTTAGCTGTCACTTTATCTATTCTATTTGATTTCTAACCCCATCTCACATTTGGTGAACCCGACGTGAATCTTATAATTTTGCAGAGAAATTGGTTTGTTTGTTTTTGTTGTTTTGTAGATTACAGCCAAGAATGCATGCAAAATCCCGTCATCTTCATTTGAGCACAAAATGATGGACACATCGAATATTGTAAAACATTTTCTGGGTTTTGTGGGCCTCATTTTCAGCTTTCCGAAACATTAAACGGTTTGAAATTTCGTTAGGATTTGAGAAAGTTATGGCCATTTTACTGATCGCTGCTTTTTAAGATTTAGTTATTAAAATCCGATTTTTCTTTTGTTTATAATAATTTTGTTGTGTAGAATTTTGCAAAATGTTTTTTGGGTTTTGAAGCTCTATGTCTTAGCTTTCCATAGATATTTACAATTTAAAGTTTTTTTTAGTTTTGAGAAAGTTATCACTATTTTTAGTTTGTTGTTTTCATTCAAGTTTTTTTTTTTGGTTTACTAATCTTTTGTTTATAGCGTGTGGCTTTGGAATAGGGCTCCCAAAATCTGCTTCTTTTGGAGCAACAAAAAAATCAAGCTCTTAGTTTTTAGTTTTCTTTAATTCTTTTTTTTCTTAGTTTAGTATTTTTATTTTCTAGTTTAATTATTTACTAACTTTTAGTTTGGTTTTTAATCTTTTGTTCTAACTTAGTTTTTTTTGCAGCTTTCTCGTTGGTCCAAGACACTTATGAAACTACTAATTTGTGGTTTTGCAGCTCCGTTAGTCAAAGACTCATTTCTCAAACAAGGTGTTTGCGATTTCTAGTTTAGGAACACTTCCATTGGTGCATTAAAATGAACATGTGCTTGATTTTGTCTGACTGTGCTTGAAGGTGGTAGGTGATTATGCTCTCACCTTGTGAAAACTAGGTGATCAAAAAACCAGACCCACCTTATTTTTTGTCACCCTCACGACTTAATAATCGAAGTATCCTCTCCCCTTGCACTTTCGAGTGATCCTGGGTGTAAGAGAAACAGTTATTATTTCTAGAAATGGGCCTTCCTTAAGGGAAAAAGTACTCACCTTAAGGGACGACTCGACCGGTAACAGGCTAAAGCCAAGCCACTTCCAGCCGGGATATAAAATGGGTGCTTGAGGAAAGTTCAAGTACCATGAGTGCGGATGTGTCACACGGACGGAGTAGTACTCCCATAAACCCTGTTGAGCATAACCTCTTCAGGCTGGAGTGCCACCTAATTGGTGATTAATCTCTCGCCCCATGTGTGGCCACTCGAACGGATGCCCTAACTAGACACCTTTTTGTTTTAGAGGCCAACCATTTTCAGCCGTTGCTTGGTATAGTGCAGGGTACAGTATCATGCCCGAAGATACTCACTACTAACTCCCTTGAGTAGAGATAGCAGTTCTTGGGAAGTGATGACCCAAGAATCTGAAGTTGGTGTGCACGAATGGCGTTAATGGCGTGGAGGCGGTGCCGCGAACTTCTAAACTATCGGCTCTCGAGAAGGAAGGTGTTTAGCACCAATCGAATATGGGTGGGCTATATCAAGTATACAAACCCTTGGCCTATTGGCCTATTAGGATTGTGTTTGTCTCATGTGCATTTGCATACACCAAAACATCATGCTTGTCAAGTGTTTTCTGGATTTTCAAACAATATACACAACATTCACAAATCTGGACACAAAGCCTCAGAGCAACTCAAACTTTCAATAAAACATCAAAACAACAGTCTTAGCCTAGAAGTCTTTTGTCAAAACCAAATTATGAAATTGCTCAAATCTCTCATTCCTTGTACACTTTAGCTTGCATCTTACCATAGGGTCATCTTTGCAAATATTTAGCTTCATCCTTAGGCTTCACCATTTGCATTTTCAGTCATAAACCAAAAACTTAGGTCCTCATCTCATTTTGCATATTTTGGATTAGGACAACCTTACCTCACTTTGCAAAATCTTGACTTTCAAAATTAGGTTATCATTGGACTTAGACATCATTATCTCCTTTAGTCATTATCCTTTTGTGAGATTCTTCCGACTCAAAAGTCTAGTTAGGAAGACTCACTTGTCATTTGTCCTTGTCATTTAGTCCTTCAAACAAGTCCTTTGATATTCCAAAATTGAGACATAGATCAAGCATAGGGTGGTTAGGAAACCTTTTTCCAAATCATTTTATACCTTTGCATTTGCATACCTTAGATATTCAAATCATTTTAGTCCTCACCTTGCATATCTTTAAAATCCAAAATATTGTCATCATCATCCTCATTTGGCATCTAGAATTTGCATTGGTCATTTCCTTAACCAACATTTTCACATTAGTCCTCACTATCACCTTGGAATTTGACATCCTTTCTTAACAATTTATCACCTTGCATTGGTCATTTTCCTTAGGAAAACGTCATTATCACCTTGCATTGACATCCTCCAAAAATACAAAAAGAAAAAATTAGTGTCATAACTTGTCATCTTAGTCTTGATTTTCCTTTGGCATTAGTCATTTTCTCTAGACAACATTTTCATATTTCATCCTTTATTGTCAAAAAAATCCAAAAACATAGTCTTGCATTGTCATCCTTTATCCAAAAAAATTCAAAAACATAGTCTTGCATTGTCATCCTTTATCCAAAAAATTCAAAAACATAGTCTTGCATTGTCATCCTTTATCGAAAAAATCCAAAAACATAGGCTAGTGTCATCCTTGCATTTAGTTGTCATTCTTATCATCCTCATTTGAGCAATCCCATTTTATGGTTGAGACTAGGCTTTAAAGAAAGAGAACAAATGGAAAACTTTGGACAAGATTTCAATCCCAACATTGATAATAACACTTATGACATGAACCAACATTGGACTTTTTCCGACCCATTTCACAACATGAACATGCAATCTTCCATGAACATGCCATTTTCATCACAAAATCCTTCTAAACCATTCATACAAAAAGACCAAAATGGACGAGTATACATAAAAGACTTAAAAGCTGCAATGAAAAATCCTGATATAGCCTCCTTTGTAGAAAAATTAGTCTTACGTGACCCTCAAAGGTATCTATCCATGCTTTTGGACCAAGGGGCTAAGTTACCACGAGGCTTTGACATAAATACTTTGGGACCTCCATCTGTCTACCCTCACCATCAACAGTCACTTAACATAAATCCTACCATTAATTCACAACAAACATCCACTTATCACCCTTATCCTAACCTTGACAAGGGAAACCAACTATCCACTAGTCCATTACAAGTCTCCACGTCATATTCTAGTCCTTCACCTACCAATCCCGTCCAACTCTACATGCCTTATCAACCATCTACCAACTCATGTCAAGTTTCTACATCATACCTTATTAATCCAGTCCAAGTCTCCATGTCCTATCCTAGTCCTTCATCCATTAATCCTTTTCAAGTCACTCCCTCACAAGCTGCATTTCGTCATGAAAATTCTATCATTGTCCAAAGTCAAATCCCATTGCCTAAACTTGAGGATACATGTCAAAATGAAAGCCCAAAGCATGACATTATAACGTCACCTTCATGTCAAGATCAAGGTAGTCCATCCCATGAACCTATCTTAAAGTCTATTCAAGAAGTCATTCAAGACAATCATGACATCCAAAATATACCTACCATTGACCAAGAAGTCCAAATCCATGACAACCCCATCTTTGACCAAGACCCTACCATTGACCAAGAAATACAAAACAATCCACTCATCGACCTTTATGCCATTCATGACCAAACATCTGAGACTAATCCTACTCAAAATCCAAGCACATCCACTTCCAAAAATGAGACACTTTCCTCCATGAGACACATAGACGATATTCCTCCAAAAAAAGAATCTTCCACTAGGGACATGCTTGCACTTGATCAAGTTATAGCTAAAATAATTGGACTCTATGACACTAAACATAATGATGGGTTCGACATTGCCTTGGATGCACCAACAAAATCATCTGAACCTGACATGTCACAAGATCAGACCAAAGATATCAGTCAGAAATATGGCCAACAAGACAATGAAGCAAAGACACTTTATCAACTAGGGTCATCTACTCTTGTCAGAGCAGGCTTTCTTGCAGATGAAAATATTCCAAGTGACAGTGTTCACATACATCATGATGGGTTAGCATCTTGCTTTCAGAACAATAAATACCCCATCGCAAACAGAATCTGTCAGAGCATGCATTATCAAGGAAAAGGACTAGGCATACTTGAGCAAGGCATTCAAGAACCAATACAACTTCAAAATTACAGACATCTAGGTCTTGGCTATTCCTCAGACAACAAATCAAACGATGTTAGTGGTACCTCCTCGATATTAGGGGCAACTTTGTCAAATACAAACGTCAAAATGGAGTCCATGAGAAATCCTTGTCATAAGGTTGTTGCCAACACCCCATCCACCCACACCATAAACCATCATTCCATCATAAATAAACCTTCTCTTTGGGACCAACAAAAACAAAAGTCTTACACGTCAAAAGATCAAAATCAAATGTCAAAGGCCATCAAATCAGACAAAAAGACAAGTGGACAAATGAAATTAAAATGGATCCCAAAGAAAAGTGGATCAAGCAAAGAAAATATGACAAAAGAAAAAGTTAATCAAAATGTGGAGCCACAAGACAAAAGGACTCCCACATATAACAAATGTCCACCTCCTTCAAAATAGTCATCAAACAAGGCATCTAAGAGTGTTGGTTCCAAACGTCGTCCCAATCAAAATTTTAAAATTCATCATTCACCATCCCAAATTTGGAAAATAAAAAGTGATTCATCCAAACGTCCAAACAACCTTTCCACGTCTACCATCATTTGTCATAATCCTACATCTCACCTAAAGTCCAAAAATTTTGCATCACAAATCTGTCACATCATGGTAGCAACTCTTTATCACAAGGACTCTCATGGCACTCTATTACGATGTGTGTATTTTGATAAGGCCAACTCTAGTATTAGAAAGGATCACAATGACATCAATCAGTTGTATACAAGTACTATGATCCTGACAAGACAACTTCTTTAGCAAGGTCATTATTGGCATATTATGGCACCAGTCTCTACATTGACACCGTCAGTGGAATTAGAACATTCAGTGGTCATCTAAATCATCCAGGCTATCCGCAAAATCAAAAATACAAAAGAATTGAAAAAATAAAAAAAATGTCACCTTGATGAAAACCTGGCAAATAGACGTCCATGTGACATCAAAAAAATAAAAGTCGAGAAAATAGTAAAGAGAAAAATTTTGTCCAACGGTGAAAACCTGGCAAACATGTGCCCTGGATAAGTACCATGATGAAAACCTGGCAAACAGGCGTCATGTGTAGAATAAATCATCTATGTGGACTTTTACACTTGGGGGCAAGTTGTCTCATTTTCCCATGCTTTCCTCATGACATTTACACCCATCTATTTCATCCATATCATTCCCCCGCCCATTTTCCCAGCTACCTTGGTCTTGACATAAAATATGAAAACATAAATCATGCTTTGGGGAAAATTCTTGACATGTCAATCCTTTGGTCACAAACTATGCATGCAACATCATGTCATTGTCGTCATAACCTCATTATCCCTATGTGACATAGTCCTTGAAGATCATATGTCAATTCCTCTAGTCACATGTCTCCTACCAAGGCCACCAATTAGTCTTTCATGTCTATCACTTATCTTGGTTTTCCCTTGTCAATTGTCTAAGGATACTCCATCATCCAATTTAGTCATGAACACAAGTCATTCCAATCATGTTATGCAACTGCCCATCAAACAACGTCCTCATTATCACTTGTCAATTGGTATTCAACTTGACTAGCGACACAATCATGTCTATCCTTGAAATCATTCACATGCATCATAAATATGTCAAAAATCCCTAAAAATCGGAAAATGTCCTTAAAAAAGACCTAGAAACTAGAAAATGTCCTAAAAAAGACCTAAAAATCAAAAAATGTCTTGAAAAAGACCTAAAAATTAGAAAATGTCTTGAAAAAGACCTAAAAATCAGAAAATGTTACGAAAGACCTAAAAAGCTAGAAAATGTCACGAAAAAGACCACAAAAATCGAGGAAAATGTCACGAAAAAGACCACAAAATTAAATGTCTGAAAAAGACCACAAAATTAGAAAATGTCTTGAAAAAACTAAAAATTAGAAAATGTCTGAAAAGCCTAAAATCAGAAAATGTCCTGAAAAAAGACCTAAAAATCAGAAAATGTCCTGAAAAAAGACCAAAAAATTGAAAAATGTCCTAGAGAAAACACAAAAATTCCAAAAAACAGAGTCATGTCAGTCAGCATAGTCACGCCAATTCAACTCTTGATTAGTCTTTGGTCGTGTCGAACTACGTTGTCTCTGCGCATTTGCTACGTAGGCAAGGCTCATCTTCGAGCCCCCGAGACATTAGGTCAGTCCAATTAGGTTTGTCAAAATAAATCATGACTCAATCTTTCATCAACAAGACAAAGTCTTTGGTCGTGTCGAACTACGAGGTCTCTGAGTGCATGACGTAGGCAAGACCATCTGTCGATGGGCCCCTGAGGCCACACTAGGTCAGTCCATTAGGGTTCATTGCACAATTTTTGCACACACATGAAACAGTCCTTAAACTTGAATGAACAATCTACCTAAGTGAACTTCGACAATCTGTCAATGGAACATGACAATCATCTTGGCATATCAAAATTAGTCAATCTCAGTCAAACTTAGTCAAGCTAGTCAAATCTTGCTTACTCTTTAGATGTGTCCTTCTGAAGGGTAGCCCATCATTTAATCATTCCCTAGGATGTGTCCTTCCTAGGCATCGTCATCGTCATTCGACATTTTGAGCAATCCTCTTGACATTTAAGGATCGCTCCTCTTGACATCAATGTTCTTTTAGATGTGTCCTTCTGAAGAACAACCCCTATCATTTATGCCTTAGGATGTGTCCTTCCTAGGCATCATCACTGTCACCTGGAATTTTGAGGGATCCTCTTGACTTTTGGGGGTTTCTCCTCTTGACATCAACATTATTCAGGATGTGTCCTTCCTGAATTTGGCAATCTTTGACACTCATCATCTTGGCATCGTCAAAACCTTGACACCCTGGCATCTCGACATCAAACTAGACATCTTGACATTAAAACACTTGGAAAACACTTGGCACTTGTCTGTTGATTTTTCATCATGTTACTAGTTTTTCAGCGAGATCTCGACAACAGGATTTAGAGAAGAAGCGACGTATCATGAGGTTTGTTTTGTCTTTTGACACTCATGTTACTAGTTTCTCAGTGATGTCCTGACTCCGTGATTTAGAAAAACAACGATGTATCATGATGATGGATTTGGCTTTATTTTGTCCTTTTTGGTAATCATGTTGCTAGTTTCTCGAGGATGTCCTGGAAATAGGATTTAGAGAAGCAACAACGTTTCATGATTTTCCTTTCTTGTCTTTTTTTGCTTGCGGTTGGTTATGGCAAAAAGACTGGGGCAAATGTGCCTTTTTGTATGAGTCATGATCATCCTTGTCTGTGACTGCTTATCTCACGTGATGGTACAACCTTGCACACCTTGGTCTACGTCATATCATGGTGTTTGTTGGCCATCACGATAATCTGCCCAATGATGATAAATATAAAATGTAAGCATGAAAGTTGGTTCCCCTATCTTCTTTTTTTTCATCTAGCTTTCCATCTTCATCCTCCCTTCTCTTGCACACTAATATCCCTTCCAAACTAACATTTCTTCTATCTTTCATCCTCTAGTCTTCTCATCCGTTTTGAGAGCACGCGAGTGTTCTTAGAACGTCACATCCTCTTTCGAGGGGTATGCAGTAACCCTCCTGGTCATTCTTTCTCATCTTATTTTGCCTTTGGGGCATGGCTTCCATCTTATTTTTAACTTGTCACAATGTAGCGGGTTGCATTATGACAAAGGGGCAAAATGTAGACACATAAAATGTCCTAAACTAGCCGAGGCATCATTTTTTTTTCTTCATCCTGCGATATTGATAATTGAATAATTTTAGTTATTCAATTATGTTTGATGCATTAATATTAATTAAATAATTTTTTAATAATTATTTAATTAATTCACTTCTAATATTTATTCTATCCTGACCGATTAAATAAACTAATTGCGTCACTAATTTCTTCCTCTTATTCAATAGTTAAATAAATTATTATTTATTTAATTATTTTGTCATCTTTCATCTATAGTTAAGTAATTACCATTAATTGTTTATCTATTCATGGTCCTTTAA
>VDFB02140502.1:0-71213 GCA_007258455.2 Sequoia sempervirens
GGTGTTATCTTTGATGACAATAGAGTATTATTGTCATATTTATGAAGAGAACTTTGTAATTGTTTCTATGATGTTGAGAATGATTTTATTCCATATCTCTTGATGTGAATAATTGTTTAAGTTGTGGAAGAAAGCATGAAATATTTCCATGCAAATAGAGGCTCAAGAAGTTGCACTAAAGATGCTCAGAAGAATGCTCTGCATTCCTCTACATTTGAAGATATGGCCTTGTGGTTTGGAAGTTAGATAGAGGAAGATATGATGTATGTATGTTCCTAATTTTAGTGCACGAATTTTACCATAGAATTTTCCAAAGCTAGTAGGGTGAAGACTGTGATGTTACAGTCAAGAAGGTTCAAAGAAATGCTCTACATTTCTCCCTAGTTGATGTTCTGGTCTTGCGGTTTGGAGGATAAGTCAAAATGGTCTACAAGTTTTCTCATTTCAATTTTTAGAGGTTTTGGTGTATCATAAGTCTATTTTTAATGTTCTATCTCAAGCATGTGTATTTTAGGTTTACTAGAGTTGATGGGTTATGTGACTGTTTGCTTGCGCCAACATAAAGTAGCATGAAGTTATGAAGGAAATGTATGTGAATACCTTTGAATATCATATGATGTTTTTAAAGTGAACTACATATTATTTTCTGGTCTCTCTAGTGTCATTAGGTAAACCCACAAAAGTGGTTTACAATTCCAATGAGGAAGGAAAAGTTTAAAAAATGACCCCATGCAAAAAAATTTGGTTTTTGGGGGTTCAAACAAACTTTTGGTTCGAGTGAACCCAAAGGGGATTCGATAGAACCCCTCTTCAAGAGTGAACCCCGATTTGAAAGCCCAGAGTGGGATTCCACCATTCCAGGCCAAGGAAATCCAAAGCAAGGAAGCATTGTGGAGGGTTTGAGTGAAGACCTGGTTTTGAGTGAACCCTAGTTGGGAGGAGCCAACAGGAAAAAGCCTCCACAGTTCCTTAGACCCACTTTTTCTCCTTCTCCCCTTAAGGCACCCAAAAGAGTCTACAGAATTTTTAGCTTGAGCTGGTTGAAAGGGATGAAAATGGAGACTTCCTGGAACCAAAGCTAGGATGATGGTGAGGTCCTTGGAAGGGAGCTATCAATAGATATAATTTTTGTATGTTTTAGTTTTATTATGTATTTTGTTGTTTGTTTAGTTTTATTAAACATAGGTTTTCACCGAAATCAAGAAAGAGCTCTTTGTTCTACATGTATTGGAAAGAAATAGTAGATTTATCAAAAAGGAAAATAAATTAAAAATATGGAGTACGGATATTAAAGTCAGCATACGATCAATCAAAATAATAATTGCTTGAATTTGATACATGTATAAAAAGTTACGCTTGTCCAGATCTATTATTTCCTAAATTATATGAGTGAGTTTGACTTCAAAACTTGATTAAGGGAAAAATATTCAATAAAACACTTTGAAACTAATTGCAAGCACTAGATATTGTAGTTACAAATCTAAATTTTAAAAAATTAGAATTTTATCCTTCATGAAAAAAAAATTATGCATTATACAATGAGCATCACTCCAGCAAAAGTATTTTGTTTTACTAAAACTAGTTTTGAGAAGGGAGATGGAAAAAGAGAATTACATCCCTGATTCCAAAATTTTTTTTTAAAAATATATATTTAAAATCTATAAAAAATGTACAAATCACTATAGTTTGTATATCGTCTTCAAATTCCTCATGGTTTAGCTGCTATAGGTGCCCAAAAGTGATATTTCGTTAGAAAACAATATTCCAATGTCCAGTTTGGCCAAAAATTGTAAACTAGTATTGTGGGATCACCTCACCTTTCATCTAGAACTAACATGTGGAAGGATAAGTGTTTACTAGGCTGACTCGGTATGTTGAAGTGTTTGTGCCAAATATTTGAGGTGTGTGCCAACGTGGGAATGTGATCTATGGTAAAATAGGTCATTCTTATCTCCTGGCTTGGACTACATTTACACTTTTTACAAAGGATGTGTTTAAGTCAACTTATTATGTACATTGCATGTTTCATGTCATACATTTGATTTTGGTTGAAAAGGAGAAATTTTTTAAGCTTATGAATGAATATAAATGGAAATTCAAGATTGTTTCCAAGTGTGTTTGATGTGTGATTGATGTAATATGGTGAAAGCAATGTGTTGAAGACAAAATAATGTGTGATTTTGTGAGTATGCAAAGAAGTGTATAAGTTCTCTTGAAGGTAGTAAGTTGAAAGTAGTAGTATAAGTGTGAGTGTTGAAGTGTGACAAAGGAAATGAGTCAAAGGAAACATAGTTTTTTAAGTAGAGGAGTTAAAGATTGTGTGTTGGAAGCATTGAGCTAAAGGAAACAAAGTTTGTTGTGTGAGTAGTTGTGCCAAAAGCAATGATCTTGAGGTAGCAGAGGTGTTGAAGGTCTTTGTAGTAATGATTGATCAACAAATTTCATCAAGGGTTTTTGTATAGAGGTTGTAGCCCCATTTTGTAAGTGTTGGTATTTGTAGGGAGTTGTAAACTTCCTTTGGTTGAAGCCATAAAACTAATTGTAAATCTTGTTTTATTTGTGAGGTTGGATTTGGATAGTAGCTCCAAGCAGCTTGCTTACCATGGTTTTTCCCTTCTAAGGTTTTCCACATATATCTGGTGTTGTGATTGTGTGTTTGATTTTTTATCTACATTTGATACTTTATCTATTTAAAGCATCAAGAAGCTTTGATTAAGTTTAATTGGAAAAAATTTAGGGATATACTAATTCACCCCCCTCTTATTATATCATTGTGCTCTAGAAAATGTCCATATACATTGACTTCATCTTCAAATGGTGCTTTTTTTCTTCATGTCAAGAGCATTTGAGGGAGGATGTTAAACATGAATTTATGAACATGCATATTTTGGTTCATGTCACTTTTTTCTTATTTTTTGTTTTTTGTTTTCTCTATGGATTTTTGATATGTTAGAGAATTGTAAAGTGATTGGAAGCCACTATTCTTATGTTTTCCAAGAATTCAAGTCTATTTCACTTCTTCTTTTTTAATTTGAATTTTTTATTGATCCATGTATATTGTGCTCCTCCTTCCACATGGTTTCCACTATAGATATTATTTCAATTTTTATCTCATGTTTTATTATTTGTTACCTTTGTATATTAGTTATTATCTACTTATTTGTCTCTCAAATGTTGCGTGTGTCAATCATACATTCTATGTTCCCCACCTTAGGGAATGTCCCCTTTATGTTGAACTTGTTTTTTCATTATGGATGTTAATTTGAATACTACATGTTAATATTTCAAGTTATTATTGTCTTGCATTTTCATACCTTATAACACACATTTTCATCTATACATATTCATTATATTTCACATATTACATCTTACATGACATGTACATATGCTCACATATTTCTACCTATCACATGGGATCTTATCACTTGATTATTATTTTTACCATATGGGACATGAGACACCTTGTTGTCTCTTATTACATGGTCCTTCATGATTAAAAATATTTTTATCTTATCTCATGTTTTTCACATGATTATATATAAGACATTTTAATATGATTATTGATCTTATTTACATGATCACATCTATCTAGATATTACTTGTTCCTTTATTCTATAATTTCTTTCATCATTTGTATGTAAAGAATTATCTAGTATTATATAACATAATTAATGTTTTTCATGTTTATTTTTACAATGTCTCTTATAAGGTCCTACCCTACATCACTCTCATTTTATTATGATGGCTACATCATAGTCCGCATTAGTATATTTTAGTTATTATTTTTCCTTGTAGTCTTACATCACCTTTTTCTACTTATGATGACACCTTTGTATCCCTTAACCATATTTTTTTAGGTTAATTTGATTTATCCATTATCCTATAGCCACATTTTATATTACACATTATTTTTTGACTTTTTTAATTAGAACTTGTTCATTTCTATAATATATTCTTATCTTATGCTACTCAAAGTTTTATAAATTCACATCAAAAGATGAAGCTATTATCACATCGAGCATGCGTGGATCATCATCCATATTCATATCTATTATATATGTGATTTCCATTTACTTTTATTTGGTTACTTTTTTACTTTGATATGCATGATTTATAGTGGTTCACATCCAATCCAAAGAGGGGCAATATATAAGGGTAAAAAATACATCACTACTAACTTTCCCTTTTTCTAGATTTATTTTGAACTTTTTTCCCTAGAGGAATAATATAGCATCTAAATGGTGTATTTACATGCAATAATTGACATCGATCACATAAATTATCTAATTTTGAGTCCTTATTTCCTATTAATTTGGACCCAACATTCATATTTTTTTTTTTCCTAGTTCAAAAATGTAGTCATAGTGTTGAGTGTCATTTAGGACCACATGTACTAGATTGGACCTTAATTTCTAAATTTAAATTTAAACATCGGCCAAAGATGATTTCGTACCTGAACTAGTTTATTTTATTAATGCAGCCATAATTTACCGTACGCAACTGTGCCGCAAAAGATCCCGTTCCAGCTCAAAATCATCCCAGCATCATCATCGTCCAGAAGAGAATTTGAGTAAATCCTGCGTCTCATAAAGATGCGACATGCATTTATAAAGCTTCTTCCAATGTTTTCCAAATCATTGAACTGATCAAAGAGCTTGACTAAGGGGCAAGGTGGGAAGCTAGTAGAATTCTCTTTCCTTGGATATGCAATAATTTCCAACAATACTTCTGAGCAACACCCTTTTAAAATATTTCAAGTGAACAATATTCTAAAAACCCAAAATGCGAAGTTGAAGATGATATTTCTATATTAAAAATTCTAAATCACATTTAAAATTATAAGTATGAAAATTAAAAAAATAAACAATTAATTATCAATCTATAAAACACAAAATTATAAATCTAATTTTAAAAAGTTAAAATTAAATTCATAAAATATGTATTATAATAAATTTTCCATTTATCATATCTAAATTAATTAAATATATTCCTCTTTATCAATTTGACATCTATTTTATTAAATATTTCAATACAATTCAAAACTCAACTTAGGGTGATAAATTTGAATAGAGGAATGTTTTACTACTTAATCAATGGAAGATTGAATAGGGAAAAGTTTGAAAAGTTGAGTTGCAGATGACAAAAAGTGATACTTCACATAATTGTTCTATTTTAAAACTTTAAGAAAATATCATAAGCCAAGCATTCAACATTTAACGCATCAGGTCATTCCCGGTAAATAAGCATGATTAACTAGGACCAAATCCTATAACAATATTTGACCAGTGGTAATTGCATATTGTCATAAATAAAAAATACAAGACTATGATTGGTGACTGAGGGGAATAAAGGTACATAAAAAATTAAACATTCAATATCATTAGAATTTTGTCCAAGTTCACAATCTTGTGTTTTTTCTGATTAAAAAATAATAAATAGGATTAACTTTGTATCATGAGACTGCGTAGAAGTTTTCACACTATAATAGATAAAGGTGAAATAAAATTTCTTCCACCTTCAAGATAATAAAGAAAAATAGATTTGCAAGTTGTAACTTTCATAGTGGATGGCATAAACATACCATGATATACACTTGGATCTGCTCCAAGATACTCTTATTTGAATTTAAAAAATAGAAGTCCATAATATTTCAAACAAATTTTATAAAAAAATTATAAAGATGATGTTAAATTGATCCACATTAAAATTAAAAAAATTATTCTAATTTTAAAATGCAATATAAATATAAAAATATATTTTCAAATAGACAATTCTCACATAATCATCACTATTATTCCTTGACAAAAACATCTTGATTCCATTTATATTCCATTCTATAATTAATATCGACTGATTTAAATTATTTATATTGTATAGAATTTTCTCATCATCACAAACGTAAACATAATTATTTTTTCCTCGCAAATATTAGCGACTATTTTATATATATATTTTCTTGTATCGTTAACATAGTCAAACGAAGCTCGACACTCACAAAGCCGAGATTGCGTGTGATTTTGTCCTCTATCTAATCGGCGTCTATTAAAAAAACGCTGTGGGGTCGGCAAAAACACCCAGCCAAGAGGGCCCAATTGATAGGCAGACAAGAAATTTTATTCTCCACCCCTAGAGAGACAACGTATTCAACATTGGAATTCACGCTCATCCAATTAAATATCTAACGCTGTGAAGGAAGCCGCATTGCTGTTACAGCGACATTGCACTATAAATGAAAACCTAAGCCTAATACGGCAGCAGGCAAAGAAGAAAAATGGCATGGCAAAATACTTTCGAAAGAAAACCAAGTTTCACCGAAGGAAGCGTTGGTGCGGAGCCTGAAACATCCCTGCAACTGGGATGTCCTTCCGTCCACCACGATGACATTGAATTCAAGGAGGGTTACCTCGACTTTCACTCCAACGACCTCTCCTTTGCCTACAATGATGACCCAACTCTTGAAACTTATGCTCAACTAATCACTACTAGCCCACCCAGTGACGATACTTCTGTAATAACCCATGAGAATAATGGCACTGCACCCAAAAAAAGAAACGCTTGGACGCCATTGGTGGATTGGGAGAAGACTGGGAGCTTTTATTTGAATAATGGCTGGACGCCCTTGGTGGATTGTGAGAAGACTGGGAGCTTTTATTTGAATAATGGCTGGACGCCCTTGGTGGATTGTGAGAAGACTGGGAGCTTTTTTTCGCTCTATGGGAAAGACCCAATGAAAGGAAAGCCCGAGGAGGGGAGATTTGGTCATAAGAAGCTTCAGTTCCGTGACCATATCTGGAAATACATTCAGATGTACAGAGCGGAGACCTGCATGACCGGAGATTTGGAGGAAGATCGGGGTAATAATAAGCGGGGAAGCGGAGGAGAGATCGATCCAGGGGATCATGGATCAGCATTTCCCCTGTGATGGGTACACGCTCACTGAGGAGAAAGGTTGCCTCGTGCTCGGCTGGCGTGGTAAGCCCATCATCGCTGCTTCTTGCTGGAAGTGCTAGAACGCCCACCCACGCCTCTGCATTTTCACTTTCTGTTTGTTTTTCTTCATCATCGTCATTATCATCATCATCGTTTTTGTCTTCATCGTATAATAAACACCATGAATAATACTCGACGTAAATCGTTAATTGTCTCAAGATAAATAGCAAAGATCGAGATACAGGAATTCGATCAGTACTTTTCAGATTTCAATGGCCGGCTTTGGCCCTGATGTTAGAAACCTCTTCGAATTTTGTATCAACTACTTTGTTGATTTATTTTCTGTATGAATCAGGTTTGGAAAAACTCCGGTGTAGTGTTGTGTTTTGGTTGATGATGAGCGTGAGACACATTTTAAATTAATCAAAACTTCCACGATTTCCGAAACACCACCAACCAATTACTGTTTTATCATTTCAATGGTTTTATTCGAGCGATAAGCCTCTGTGTTATGTCTGTAAGATAAATCTACGAGCAGAGTAGAATAGAATAGAATAGAATAGAAACTAATCTGTACATGACGCGCCCCGAAATCTCTCTCTCTTACAGGTTTTTTGTTTGTTTCGAATGGTGGGGGTTGATCTGTTTAAAGCTTTTTCTGGGCTTCTTGTTACAAACGGTATTTAAACTATTATTGAATGCTCGATGGTGGAAATTATTTTGTCTTATTGGAATTATACTACATTTAAATACTGTATAATTATAACCATGAGAATGAATGGAAATTTAACAAGGGAAAGAGTGAATTTCAAGAGAAATGAAGGAAGCCAAGCAAGAAATGAATATTGTTTCAATTAAGGTGTCGTATATCTTTACAATGTTATGTATTATTCATGTGTCTTTAACATTCTTGGAATGTGTCTTTGGATGTGTAGGATGTAATTGAAAATTAATTTTATACATTAATTTTTCTAAGAATCTTGATATTACTTGTTATTTCATTTATGAGTAAGGTGGAGTTGATGATAATGGCAGCAAATGTATTTCTATTAAATCTCTCAACTTAAACATAAGAAATGGGTAGTGAAGTATCTTGAATTTTGTTTGTGGCTATTATATGATTTTGGTGATGCTTTTAGATATCTATCTTGGGATATGAGTCACTGTGGAGGAGTTACAAGTCAAAGATGTCATTTATTATTAGTGAGGAAGTTAGTTTTGCTATTCATAGTTCATTGGGAAATACATGTACTATTTTAAGAAAAGCCACTTCATTTGAATGTGGGAATTTTTGTGTTTTATTAGTTTAATAATACATCATTTTGAAAAATTGTTACGGTATCCTCTTTCATTTCTCTATAAATTAGAGGGATGATAAAGTAGTTTAATGAGATTGTTTATAGGTACAGTTGTACTATTGTAGTGTTGCTAGAAATTGAAGTGTTAATGTGTGAATTTATATCTCCATTGAAGATTAGTACATACTTATCCTCTTTCTCATGCTAAATTATTTTCTAAAAAGGATTTATTCACGTAAATCTCATGTTATATATGGTTTGTTGATTTATCTCTTTTTTTTTTATTTCACAATCACATAATTCTAATAATGTGGTAATCCTTGTTAAATAAATAAATTTAATATTTATATAAATCAACATTTGGTATTAGAGCTAACTTTTTTGCATAGAAAGACACATTTATGTAAGTGTTGAATATTTTTTAATTCTAATGAGAATTTTTTGCATTATGATGTTTTGTAAAATTAAGCGAATGATTGTATACCATGGCTTTTATTTTGTATATGAACATTGAAAAAATTAATAGCACTAGATATGAGATGTGGATGTTGAAAATAGAAGATTTGTTGAAGAAAGAGATTAGTGATTTCCTATTTCCCTAGAAAAAAACCATCTAATATGTCTAATGAAGATTGGTCAAAATTAGACAAGAAGACACAAATAACCATAAGATTGTCTTGCAAATTTTACCTTAGAATATTTCTAAGGAGACTACCACACACAAGTTTTGGAAGAGGATATGCAATATCTATCAAACTAAAGTTATTACTAATAAGTTATATTTCAAAATATTAGAAAAATAGTTTTGTACACCTTGAACAAGAAATAAATATCTATTTTTGTTGCATCTTTGGAGATGTGTTTAGCTAAATTTTATATTTATTTGGGTTCATTTGTAAATATATATGTAATATTAGTTAGATATTTTATGTATGGTTTGTAGATTAAAAAATATTTAATATTAGAAAAACTCATTACCAAAAAGTAAATGTTGGGTCAATGGATTTGTAAATTTATAATTTTATGGTACATGCAAGAAGTTGAGTCCATTTTTTGGTTTAAAAGTGGATTTTTTTTCCTTAAAATCAAATTTTGTCATAGTTGGACTAAAATTTTGGAGCACTTACACATGAAATATTATCGTAGTGTAAAAACATAAAATATAAGATTTTATTTTTAGTTTTCAAATATGTAATTTATTTTAATATCCATGTGATAAAATTTGGATCAAAATATGGATGGCGTACACATGCATGGTATGGTAAAAAAGAAGTGACTTTTAAACAGTGGTTTTTAGAAATAGCTATTGAAAATTAATTTGTATCATATAGGTATTAAAAATATATCTTGACCAACTTCATCACTTCATATAGGCTTTTAGTTTAATTTAGGTCAAAATATGGGTCAAAATATGGAATGACATACATGCACATGGTATGGTAAAAAATAAGTGACTTTTAAACAATGGTTTTTGTAAATGGCTATTGAAAATCAATTTATATCATTTGGGTATTAAAATAAATTACATATTTGGAAACTAGATTCCAAGTACTACATTTTATGATTAGTGACTTTTTTTAAGATTCCATCTCTAAGTGCTTCAAATTTTAAGGTCAAATGTGACAAATTCTGAAAATCAAGGAAAATACTTAAACTTTTTGGCCAAAAAGTGGACTCAACTTCTTGCACACACCCTATGATAAATTGGAGAGGGTATATAATCTCATTAATTTATTTTTGTATTTATTTTTACAATGTCTCTCCAAGGTTCCTATCCCACATCACTCGCATTTGTTGTGATGGCTACTTCATAGCCCTAACGTAGTCTCTTTTGATTATGAATTCTCCTTTGTAATCCTACATCACTTTCTTTTGGTTATGATGACACCTTTGTAGACCTAACCCACTATTTTTTAGGTTAAATTGATTTTTTCATGATTCTACAACAACTTTTTATGTTTACATGATATTTTTTGACTTTGTAAGGTGAAACTTACATTCATTTCTATTATATAATTTGTTCTTATGCTAATCAAAATTTTATGCATGTAGGTCAATAGATCAAGCTATTATCACACATATCATATGTGGATCATCATCTATATTCATATATTTTATATATGTGAGTTCCATGTACTTTCATATTGGATACTTTTTTACTTTGACATACATGATGTAGGAGTTTATGGTGAACTCCTCAACACCCCAAGATCACATGCAAGACAAAATAACTTCCACAAAGAGAGATGGAAGAAATATCATGCTATGATTATGGATGCAAGATTGTCAAAATGGACTTAATTGTTATTCATATATGATTATAATGTATATATGATGCCTTGCTTATATAGGCAAGGTGTGATGATGTACCAACATTAAATGAGTGTGTCATAATTAGATGACATGACTCGACATTAAATAACCTAGGACACATGCATTAAATAAAATCCAACTAGATAAGATATGATAACATCTTATCTAGACAACTAAGATTTCTAGAAAAATAAACTAGGACCTAAGTGGACTTAACAGTGTAAATAGGAGCTAGATAGGTAAAAAACCTATTTACACCAACACCCCCCTTAAGTACAACTTAGGGAGAACTTTTGCAAATAACACAAAGTTGGGTCCTGGATATGAAGCTATTTTAGGTACCCATGTACAAATGCAAATACAATCTCTCACAAATGAAGAAAAAGGAGAAAACTCAATGGGACAAAACTCCTCCCCAAAAGAGAGATAAAAAACAAAATGCTCTCAATGATGCATGAGAAGGACAAAACCCCATATGAGGAAAAATACCCCCAATAAGAGAGAAGAAGAGAGACGATGAGAGACGATGCAACCCCCCTCAATGTAGAGTCTCCTACAAAGAGGGTAGATGTTTGAAAATATATGTTGAAGATGATCCATGACTGTCGAACAAGGTTCCTCCCCTTGGGAAGAAACAAAACCAAGATGGTATGCAAGATGTCTTCCCATTCTTGAAAAGAATATGTGGTAAGGATGATGATATATGATGTCTCTGAAGAATTCTTAAGTGTCTCCATGTCAATTTCAAAAGATGTCACACTCCAAACACACGTTCTATGCCACATTGCTGAAGAAGACAATCCAAAATCTCTTAGAAACGATTGTAGAGTTCACAATCCAAAGAAAAAGAAGCCTCCTCCAAATGTTATCCAAAATTATCCACACTCATGTCAAAATGCATATTCATGTAAAGAACAAACAAGAGGGTCAAAGTGTTCCCTCATGCAACAACCTGAAGAGGGATCATTGAGCCATCAAAGAGAAGATGAATGCAATAAATTATATCTTTTAAATATGAAATACAGAACTCTCAAAACAAACCAGCAATCTTTGACAAGTACTCATCCCAATGAGCCATCTCTAGAAGATGATGTATGTCCTAGACTGTACTGAATCACAAGGAGCCAAATCTATGGAATCACAAGCATGATCAGGGACAACAGCAGATGAAGGAGATGAGATCTCAATGCATTCCATTTGAATACACCTATCATCCCCCATTGTGTCCTCAAAACATGATGAAGTAAGAACAGTAGATGATTCTGCCAATATTGGATTACAAGAGTCCTCATCCTCGATATTTTGACTCATAGATGAAGGAGATGAACCCTCTAAATCTAGATTAAGAGCCATAGAAACAAAAGTCTCAATAGAATTATATAAAGGATTGATAAATATATATGTACCTTTATTCTTAAGTGCATTAAAAAATAAAAGTAGTAATGCAAAGATAAATATGATAATGGTGTCAATATTGGCCTACAAGGAAATTCACCATTCCAAGTAGATGTTCAATAATGAAAGATTTGTATTATTTACAATAAAGAGCTTATCCAACAAGTGTAGAGAAATAAATACAAAGAAATAACCAATATTATTGATAAAAGAATAATATTACTAGAAACATGAATGTTTTCCGATATATTTGAAAAATGAAGCAAATTGTGTATTCCTCTTGAGAGATTCAATTTATTGAGATGAGAAAAAGAGTTCAAGATAGCTTCAATAAAAAAACCGGTAGACCCCATGGCTACAAGAAGAGAGAAGAATGGAGTTTCTAGAAAGAAAAAATCACTAAATTTCCTTTCAAAATGAGAAGGTAGCTAGTTTTGTTTACTTAGATGGGGGAGAGGTGTTACTTTCTCCATTAATTGTTACAATGAGTGTCATGGATAAGCCATGTGGAAAGTACATTTTTTTAATTTTAGAATATTCAAGATGCCAATGCATCATGAAGATGTTTGTGTGTTATGAGCTACCATCAAGAGAAATCTTGCAAAAAAAAAATGCATGTGTATTCTCAATTTTAAATTAAAAAATATTATGCTCTTCAAATGTGGAAAAAAATTGGTGTAAAAAATTGAAAATATATTATTATATAACATGAAATTATGCAAGTACATATTTTTTAAAATTATAGGTATGTATTCTAAAAATAAATTGGTATGACAAAGTAACTCATTTTATTTTAGAGTGTGTACCCATTTTAAAAAATGTATCCATTTTAAAATGGTTACCCTTTTCTAACTAATTTCTATTATTTTTCTATTTTTAGTAAAATATACTATCACTATATCTCTATAACTTTTTATTTTTATAAGTATAGCCTAACTATGATTATTTCTGCATGTTTTTATACAATTGTCTCTTACAATCTCTTGGCAAGCCATATTATATTCAATTTTTAAAATAATTTAATCATATGAAGTATTTTCAAGTGGAATCAACTACAAGAGTAATTTTCAAGAGGAATCAAACAAGATTTTTTTAAAGGAATAAAAAATATGTGATATATTCAACAAAGGATCGGCATCTACTTGTACTTTAAAAATATCAAGGTGGAAATCATCTAAAATTATATTAAATATCATTTATTAATTTTTCCAAAGAGGGTTTGGTAATTATGGGATCAAATAAGATTCAACCAAAATGAAATAGGAAGCTCATAAAACCTAAAGAAATTGAAGTGAATCAAGAGAAGAAGAAAAAATGATAGATATATGGAAAAAAAAGATTCAAGAAATAAAAATAATGAATCATCCAATTCAAGGATATTGAAGAGAAGAACATTGAAGAGATCAACATTGATGAGGTGACTGTAGATTATGCAAATGTGGAAATGGTGAATGTGGAAGAGTTCAACAATATGTAAAATGTGATTATAAAAATAAATCTAGTTATGTCTTCAATTTAAATTAATGATAATGATATTATTTATTTAAATCAAGTTTGATATAGCAATGATGGTCTAATTTTACTATTGAAAATATGGAAAAAACTAAAAATAAAATCCCTTGTATGAATGAAAATGATTTTTTAATTAAAAAATATCTTAGATAATGTGATGTTGGAAAAAGGGATACAAGGTTTAAAGCATACTTTCTACTACATCATATTTCAAGGAACTAAAAATTATTGCAAACACCCACTTGGCTACTAACCTCTATGGAAGAGCTAGAATGGTGGATCAAAATTTTGGTTCTTTTGTGGGGTTGATTGATTGGTTATGAAATAACTTGATTTCACAATGAAAATGTGTACCTAGTTCAACTATGGAGCTACAAAAAATTAATTCAAATATAGATAAACACATAATTGAAACACAAACAAGTTATAAAATAATAGAGTGTAGAGATAGAAGAACCTAGCATATGAATTTGGGATCAAACTAATTGGATAAGGGTGCTAGCACCCTAGGCCTAGAAGTAGAGATCTCAAAAATTAAAAACCAAATCTTAGATAGTCACTTCTTGTAGTTTCTTCCTTTATGAAATCAACTTCATATCTTTGTTTGTTGATGATTAATCACACACTCCCTATTTTTTTGGCATACAAGGCTTGAATACTTGTCTAGTAATTAGATCTTCAATACTTTCCCAAATACACTGCAGGTATACCACCTACACATTTAAGAGAGGAGAGAAAGGGTTGTGTCATTTAAGGGCTTTCCTAATTCAAACCCCATTTTGGTGTTTCCACCTCCACAACGACTATGATGATGTATAGAGTGCTTACCCTTAGTCAAGTAGTGGCAAATGGATAAAATGAATGATAAATTGAAAAGTGCTACAACTTACCACTCAGATCATTTTTCCTTGATGGATTGAAGTCAATTTACTTATCTCATCCAAGGAGAATTGGTTTCTTGATTGAAAGTCCTACAAGTGTTAGTACTTACAAAAAAATAAACATAAAATATGAACATACTCACATATAAACTTGATGCATTGCTAACATCAATCTTGACTAATATTAAGTGATGTAAAATTTTCTAGTTCTACTCTTGACTACTTCTTAAGATGCTCAATTTTTTAAGATTAGGGTGTCTCAACCTTTGCAAGTTCTAGCATTAATTTTTTTATTTAATTATTAATTTTGGTCTATGTATATATTTTGTCATTCTTGTAAAGTCACTTTGTGGGACCTACTTCGGTGAGGTGAAAACTTACATGGTAGGTTACTAGGATAATATGCATCCTAATTTGGTGGAAATAGTCATCCCACTTTATGGACCCCATTGTAAGCTAATCTAATGTCATTTTCATAAGTTGTTATGCCATGACTATGACAGACTATGACAAATTGCTATGACAGGATATGACATATGTAATCTTTGAGTCATGTATGATGATTTCCAATTTATAGTATGATAGTCAAGCTACAATTATGGGGGTTCCCAAGTTTGTATGTGGTAGTTGCATGTGTAGTGGTGCCTTGCATATCAAATGAAAGCTAATTTTATGGAGATAAGTGTTTATTTTAGAAGATTGCTTAATTAATGAGTCTTGACTATGACAACATGTAATAATAGACTCATGTTCATACCTTTGATGTGAGATATTGGAAATTTTTTGGTGCCTTGTTTCATGTTGCAACATTATAATACTTGTCTACTTAGTGAATTTAAGGGCGATGGGTTAAAGATTGCTTACATGCCATTATGCTGCCATAATTTCTCCAAATTCTCATTGTAGTGTGAAGAATCGTGATCATTGCTCTAATATTGTATTATAACTATTCTTTATTGTTGATAATGCAAGTTGAGTTATGTGTTTTAGAGTGTGGGATTTTTCTCAAAAGATTTTTCCCATGTAATCATTGTTTTATGGTTTTCGTTACTTATATATGTTTTATGTTATTGAATCTGTATCTATTTGTACCTATAGCAATATAAAGTGCTAAAAGGAAATTTTTTGTAACTCTCCCCTAATTATATTAGTTTAGGAATTTTATTTTTCTCACCCGAATTCCTTTCAGTTGCTATCAAATCCTAGCTAGTTGTGATTCTATTGTTGGGTTTGAAGTTTTTTGAGTTGATCTTTGTTTTAGTGGTAGTTTTATAGAAGAAAATTTCTTGACCTTGTTACAAGAAAAAGATGGAAATAACATCTAAAAGAATCAAGACAAAAAAGTTTAATGGCAAAAACTTTGATCTTTGGAAGTTAAAAATAGAAGATATGATCATAGACAGATTTGAGGGCTGCAATATCTAGTACAAAATCATCTACAATTTAACCCAAGCAAATTGGGATGTAATAGATCGAAAAGCCAAGGGTTTGATAAGAATCTACATGGTTGATTTGGTTCTCCTAAACATTTATGAAGAGAAATTTTATGCTTCTTTTATGGAAGAAACTTGGTGACATTTATCAAGCTAAATCCTTGGTAAACAAATTATTCCTGAGAAGTAAACTATCTTCTCTGAATCTATGGAAGATGGACGATCCATGGTAGATCACCTAAATACACTAAACATGCTATTAGATCAACTAGGTTCTATAAAAGATAAGATTGAATAATAGGATCATTGCATGCTCCTATTTTGTCCTTTATTAAACTTGTGGGATCACCTGGGAATGGCCATTAGGAGTACAACCACTAGTTTCAAGATGGATGAGGTGTTTTCTTCATTGTTGTCTAAAGAGATGTGGATAAAGTCTTTTGAAATGGATAAGGAGGACCTTGCTATTCATGGAAGATCAAAGGATAAAGGAAAGAAGAAGGACAAGAAGGAAAATTCAAAATCTTCGGGCATATTTAAGTCTTCTGGCAAGTCTAAGGCAAAGTGTTAGAACTATGACAAATCTGGCTATTTCAAAAAAAAAGTGCAAGGAAGAGAAGAAGAATGGAAAGAATAATTTCTTAGATTTTGATTTGGATAAGTCCTCTCAAGATGACACAGATGCATTTTTGTAGCCTTGGAAACCCATACATCAGAAGATGTGTGGTTGATAGACTTAGGTGCTTCCTTCCACTTGACCTCATATAGAGGTTGATTCTTAAAGAATGAGGAGTACGATGGTGGTAAGGTGTATCTAGGTGATGACTCTCACCTAAATATCATTGATCATGGAAGAGTCAAAATTAGATTCCTAATGGAAGAGTTAAGGGGATTGATGATGTCTTGCATATCCTAAGTTTGGCATGAAACCTACTTTCTATAAGTAAATTGAATGATTTGGGAGTGCAAGTTATTTTCTCAAGTGGAGGATGCAAGATGATGAGAGGAGCTATGGTGTTGGTGAAGGGTGTTTGGATTGGCACCTTATACAAGCTAGATGCATGCACACTTTAGTGCAATAATTCTTCTAATACACCAAAGAAGAGACCTTTGGATTTGTCATCCTCACCATCAAATCATGTAGAGAAGAAGTCTCTAGCAACTTCATCTGATTGTCATGCATTTTGGGTACCTAGGGGTTCCCATTCATTGGAAATAAAGATTCTTGTGAAGAAGACAATGTTGTGGCACCAATAAATTGGTCACATTGATGAGAAGGGTCTTAGAGCCCTAAAAAATAAGAGTAAAAAATAAGAGCCTTATGAAATATAACAAATTGTTCTTTGAGATTGCTTTCATAAGAACACAATCCAAAACACCTTTCTAAACTAAGTAGCCATGATTCTTCATCCACTCCATTGGTGGAACCTATAAAAGTAGTTTATTTGAGCTGCAAGAGCTCTCTAATTTGGTCGTCTGCATCCATGTGCCCCGTTTTCCTAAATTCCACCTCAAGATGAGGTTGCTCATGCCAAAGTGGGGAAATATGTGTTGATTTTTGAAAGGAAATATGAGTGCAGAAAATGCTTCCCTAAATGCAAATAAATTAGGAGAGGGTTGTAAAAACTTTGTTTCAAATCTTTATTCTATTGTAGTTTCTTAAGAATGCACATGCATTAAGATTAATTTTCATATTTTAAGCATAAACATATAACACAAAAATTTACATGGGAAAACCCTTTCAAAGAAAAACCCACACACCAAAGAACAAATCAATTTTATTACAGTAATGAGTATGTGCAGGATAATCATGGAAAAAGCAGGCCCTTAAGTGGCGAAAAAATCAAAAAAATTAGAGTTAGGCAACTTGACGTAAAAATTTGAATAATTTATCTATATTATTTCAAAAATATGTAAGAATAGAACTATAGCAAATTGAATGTAGTTTCTAAACTACTAGGTTTTTTTTTAAATCTATTTGGTGAAAATTTGAAATTTCAATGCAGTAGTACTTAAATTTTAGGGACAAAATAAGAAGTAGGTGTCTGTCTGACCACCCTAACAACAATAAAATGATAATATTTTTTTATAATATTTTAGATATAAGTAGAGGACTCATGTCCGGGATGTGATGCATATTTTTTATAATTTTTTTCCTAGTAAATAATTAATTATAATTTTTTATTACAAATTCTTAAAAATATAAAAGCTTGTATTTCGACACCTTAACTTGGTCAAAACTTCTTGAAATTCTTTTTTTTTTAATCCTATAGTATGTGAAGCATAGAATGTGACACATATTTCAGATTCAAAAAATGTGATACCGTTTGAAAGCTATAGATGTTTTTTAATTAGCCTATCAATCAAGACTTTAGTCGTAATTCAAATAGAAAATGAATAATAATTATTTATTAAATTCAAATTAGAGCATAATTTATATTGGTGGAAAGTGGAGAATCTCCTTTAAAAACCCTTTTCATTTCATCAATTTTGGGTAAAAAAAGGTCATCAGCCACATACCCATCATGATCCTACACATACCCTAATATATGTTAATTACATACAATTTGGAGAGTTTATGCTCTTGCAGGTGTAATTTCACAATGTTACAATTCTAGAGTGATTCGAATAGTATAATAGTATATAGATGTTACAATAGTCTCTCATACAAATGACTAAGTCATTAAACATTTTATACATCTCTAATATGGGCACCTAAGGTTGCCATATGTCATTCCCACAATCTTTTCATGCATGCAAACTATAACAGAGAACATGCATTGGTCTCAACTATCCACAAAAGCATCTTGCTAATCATACACTGACATGCATGAGCATGCAACCAATATGAAATTACATGAAACCACATGCAAGATAAAAAAAACACCATAAATCATGTACCAATAAAGCTAGGCATCCACCATGAGAAAATCAAGTCAACTGCCAAATTTTTAGAACTCAACCAAGACTCCTAGTCACTATTTTGAGTGACAACTAAGTATTCACAAAGAAAATTTCCCTTCTGAGATTTTTTCCATAATTTAAATGATGCCACATTGAATCATGGCACACTTTCTTGAGGTCTTTCATAATATTATTTGCTCAAAGTTCCATCATGATGACAAGTCTCACCCTTCCTTGCTCTTCATACACATACAAAGAAATTTTCTAACAAGCAGGTCCCAAAGCTCACCGCACACTAACACTTGGCATCCAGGCACTCTTAGGAATTTTATAAAAAAAATTTCCCAAAATGAGTTCCCAAGTGACAAGTGAAATTCTCCCATGACACAGGTTGACCAGTCAACATACCCCCTACAAAATAGGAAACTTCCAAGTGGGTCACATTTCCTAAAAATAGGATATGCTTAATTTTTCATTTCTCAACACAAAAAATACTCTTATAAAATAGGAACCCCTAAAAAATAGGATAGGAGGTTGAAACACCAATTCCCAATATTCTCCCACTTGTCGAAGACTTTCAAGAGCCACTACAACACTGTAACATTGCTCAGGCCAAAAGGCCCATAGAACCGACACACCATCTTAACTTCTTTGTGCTCACTAGCTTCATTAGTGTATCCAAAAAATTCACCAAAGTGTCCACCTTTTTCCAGTTCACCTTTCCATATTCCACCATATCATGATTAAAATGAAACTACACATCAATGTGCTTTGTTCTGGCATACAAAGTAGGATTCTTCGCTAGGCATATAGCACTCTGGCTATCACAATAGATAGTAATCTATCCTACATCAAAACCAATATCTGAACATAGTCTCTTAAGCCAAATGGCTTATTTTCCAACATGATTAGATGTCAAATACTCTTCTTCATTAGTGTACAAAGTGACTATAGCTTACCGCTAACTCATCCAACTAATAGCACTACCAAACATAGTGAAAACATATCCACTCATGGATCTTCTGTTGTCAACGTCACCCACCCAATCAAAATCCACATATCCATGAATGCTCACTAAATTTTTAGGTCCAATAGGTCTACCATGAAACATAGGGCATACTCAAAAGTACTCCACAATTATCTAAACACATTGTTTACCACATCCCAGTGTACCCATCCAAGATTAGCCATAAACTGGCTAAGGACTCCCACTGCTTGGGAAATGTCTTACCTCATATAGACCATAGCATACATCAAGCTACCAACAACACTCGCATAACGAATTATGGTCATGTCCTCCATCTCAGTAGGAGATTTTGGACAATCCTCCACAAAAAGCTTCATCTAACTGCATAACTAGAACAACTAAATTGTTTACAAGTAGTCATGTTGAATCTCTCCAACACAGAATTCACATACTTGCTCTGGCTTAAAACCAAAGCTTTTTTTAGCTATATCCCTTTGAATCTCAAACCCTAAAATATACCTTGGTGCACCTAGATCTTTCATCTTAAACTATGCTGACAATTAAGACTTCAAATCTGAAAGCATATTTTTACCATTCCCAATAAACAACATATCATCCACATATAGGAAAATAATGAGGATGCTACCATTATCATTCTTGTAATAGACACAAAGGTCATATTTGGATCTCAACACAGGTGTTGAACTTATGGTACCACATCCTAGGAGATTGCTTCAGACCATACAAATATTTTCTCAACTTGCATATTAGATTCTCTTTCCATTTCACAAAGAAATGCTCAAGTTGTGACATATAAATTTCCTCCTCCAAATCACCATAAAGGAAATTTTTCTTCACATCCATTTTCTTGACTTCAAATTCATAAGCTGCTACAAGTGATCTAACAAGAATTGAATGGATGCCAGCTTAGCAATAGGAGAGAAAATCTCCCCATAATTTATTCCCTCCACCTGGGAATATCCCTTTGTGACCAACCATGCTTTAAGCTTCTCAATGTTGGGATATGGTGTTGTACACCATTGCATAAATTTATTTATCATGATATTGTAATTAAATAATTATTTATTTGTGATGCACCTTGGTGGTGTGGTTAATCACACTAGGTAATTATTTGGGGTCCACTTGATGTTGTATAGGAACATTGTATTATTATTTGATGTGTGGGAGACATGTGATAATAATTTAATATTGGGGTTCAATATTAAATAAAGTGATGTCTTGATACCCAATATTAAATAAGGGGTTAGTGGTTTTGTAATCACATGATTTTGTGGTATGTGGTCTTACCTTACCACTAGTTGTATTATGTGTGAGCTTGTGTCTATAAAATCAAACACATGTGTGGTAGCTTAGGTTGCCTGAGTGGTTTGGCTATCATTATTGAGTCTTCTTGAGGAGTGCATTTGTGAAGCATGGCATGGGATGTGTGGATTCATGCTTGGACACATGGAGATGCATTGAAGGAATTAATGCTTCAAAGGTGTTCATTGTAACTCTTGTATTTTATTTATGGTTGATTAATATGATGGAGTATGGATGCTTTTGGAGGATGGGTTTTTCCCTCTTGAAGGTTTTCCCAGGGTATTTCTTGACTCATCTTTGATGAGTATTTTGTTTATTCTCTTGCGTATAGATTTTGAGTACTTATTTGCGTGAATATCTCTTTTGGCTTATGTGGAAATTGTCATACAATGGCTGCAAGTTTCCTTACAAGTGGTATCAGAGCTTTCATGGTTGAAGATTTTTTGTTATAACCCTAGGTTGAGAAAATATTGCTTGAAGTTTGAATCTATGCAATGCATGAGAGAATGAAAGACATGGTAATATATGAGGGTTTTATAGGTTGCTTATTGCAGATCTAAGGGTTTTGGGTTTGTTGTTATGATGGGTTGTTTGCAGATTTGGGGTGTGAAAAAAAAAATTGGCTAAAAAGGGTTTCTTGGTTGTGCATTCAAATGGGGGTTTTGTGGGGGAAATTTTACAAATGACCTCTTGGGATAAAATGGACCTCATGGTTGGATTCAGGTTGGCCGAGAGATGAATTTTGATATATAATTTTCCCTATTTTGGAGAAGTTGAAAAAATGCAAATGTTTTTTTGTAAAATCCCCATTTTCAGATTGTATAGTCAATATTATTACTCATAAAAATAAAAATAAAATTGAAAAATAAATAAATTCTCTTCAAAAAATTTAACCTACAAAAATAAAATGAAAAAAAATTAATATCAAAATATATTAAAAGCCCATAGAATAAAGTTTAATTGAAAAAAAAATTTAAAAAAATATAAAAGGGCTTTTGGGGGGGATTGGCCCACCCCATGTACCCTCCTATAGTGCCTACATCGGCAGACCTACTAATGGTAGGCAGGCGGCAGGCTACCGCCAACAGGTACTGCAAGCAGGCCCACCACCTCCCCTTTATGGGGATTAAAAAACCTTTTTTAAATATTGATTTTATTAAATAAAATATATCTTATGTTTAATAATTGTCCAGGGCACAGTAATTTGTTAAAAGGGCTCAATAAAGTTTAAAATGAAAATTTAATTTAAACAAAATGCATAACGATTTCGGGTCTACCACCAGGGGAGCGGCGATGCCCAGGTGGGGCCGCCACCCAGCCACCAAGGGTGGCTAAAAAAAAAATTGCCTCAAGGTCAAACTACAATTTTACTTGCAAGGGGCATAAATTTTGCCCAATTGCTCTATTTTTCTCTTCTCAAACTCATTGGAAAGGTGACTCAGAGCTCTACATTGTGGTGCTAGATATTTTTCCATATTTTTTAGTTTTGATAGTGTTTTTCTTGCTAGAAGTCAAGTGGTCTATTTGAGCTTCGAGAGGTCATATCGAGTGCATATGGAGTCAGATTTTGGACTTCCAATAGTCGATGGAAAGTTTGTTCAAAGCACTACATAGTACATCATGTTTGGAGTTGTTTTGACATGATTTATTTTCTGATATTCTATCCTTAGTTTTTTATGGGTTTTGTTGACTATGGTGATACTATGATCTTATGGATTGTCAAATCTAGGAGATTTGATGTTGGACTCATTGTATGTTCAGTTGTACATCTCATATTATTCTCTTTTTGACATGTGGTTACCAGTTTGGTTGGATTTGTATGCTTCATTATTGTATCTACAAGTTGTGTAGCATTATAGGTGGTCTATACCTACTTGTTGCACCTATGACTTGGAAATGGGTTGTCCATTCCCATAGATATTTCAGTGTTGCTACATTTTCAATTTTGGTGGCTTGGTTTAGTCACTTGGTTTGTTGGTTTTGATTTCATGTTGAGGAGGCGAGATGGTATTACTAGGTACAATCATGATGTGAGACCTATGTAGTTGACTATGTTATGCAGATATGTGGGACATGGTTGGGTGATGTTGGTTTATTGGTGGTGATCATGGTGTCATGGATGTTTCTTGTTCTTTAGAGACTTTGGCATGTCATGATGTTTTATGTAGGTGCATTGTTGGTGGTGATGGATTGGTTCATGATTCAAGTTGTGGTGGTGTATCTTCTTGGTATGAGGATCATGGTTTTACTTTTCCTTCTTATTGAGGAGCTCATGTTGTATTTGTGTTCTTTGATTGTGTGAGGGTATTTTGTTGATCTTCATTAGGAGATTGTTATCATGATGTCATGATAGATTGTTACATTCATTGGTTATAATTTTCAATGGGAGATTGTGATAGTGATGGATATGTTTATGATGGTTTGGTGGTGGTATGTTTCTTCTTGTCTTGGAGCTCTTTTTTTCACTTGTATATTACTGATATTGCAATTCAGTTTGTGCAAAAATGGATGATATTCATGGAGAGGATGGTTGTCATGATGCCATGTGTAGCTTATACCACAATTTAGTGTGAGTTGTTGGTAGTGACGTGGATGCATCATTGGGTATGATTATCTTCATGTGATTGGGGATATGTATTCTTGGTTTAGAGTGTTTGCTATTATGTCATGGTTTACTCTTAATGCAGGCTTAGAGTTTGGCATGGTACTTGTTCTCTTGAGACCAAGATGTATATATGTTTTGGTGTATGTGATCTCCTAGGAGGAGATGGTTAGATCATGTTGTCATGTTTATGTTCCTAATTCATGATTGGAGCTTTGACATTGATCATGTGTGGTTCTCTTTGTATTGGGTACATTGATAATTTGATTGATTACTTCATGATGGTGCTATGTTGCATTTGAAGTTTAGAATGGATTCATTAGTTACAGGTACTCATGGATATTTGGAGACTTAGGTGATGGTTGAGGTTATCTTGTGATTAGTGAAATTTTCTTGAGACAGTTACTCTTTAGAGGTTTCAGCGCGAAGACTGAGGAGCTTTCACTTGGATATGGATGTGAGTTCATTTTGGACAGATAGAGGAGATTATTCTTGGAGTGAGTCATGATGGATTGGTTATCCTAGAGGAGCATTCTCATTCCCCACTCTTGGTATACTTAGCATTTTGTTATTTGAGAGGTATTTTCCCATTATATCTTTCATATGTGTTATGTTTCGTGCTTTGATTCTCATAGGATTGAGTTGATTCATGGTGTTTGATTATGGATACTCATTTGAGGATGATTTAGCATGATTTTATATGCTTTATCTTTCATAGATATGGATCTTGAGCTATGGATAGTTAGTTATAGAAGATTCATTTTGAGGGATGTTATGGCATGATTATCTCCTTGTGCATTTGAGTTTATGATATCATTCTTTAATGAGGATTGTTAGGGGATGGTTTATGGGATGATTTCTAGTTATGGGGATGGTTACTTTGAGTTTAATCTTCTTGATTTGAGAGGCTTGTTACCTGATTTTTGCTTCTAGCTAAAATTAGGTAACTTATTGTTTATTTTTTGTTTACATTTAAACATTAAAAGATACATCATTTTCTACTAAGTTTCATTTATGTGTATAAAGGAGATTGTCAAAGCAGATTGCATTTTTCTAGTTTTGCAATTACATATGAATAAGAAAGAGAACCAACATGCATTGCAAATGTAATCTTTATTGATGATCATAAGCGTATAATGTCCCTCACAATCCAAGGGACTGGCTATTCCAATGCTTATAAACAAAAGACTATACACCTATAGATAAACAGAAAGGAAATTGCACATAAAATGAAAAGGGACCCATCATTTCCTGGTGGAATGACAAATCACGTTGGCTTGGTCTCGCATCATCTCAGTCTTCCCCGTTTCCCTACTTCTGTTTGATGCTCTTCTCACTGCTCCTAGGTTTTCTGCATCTGAAAAGAGTGTTGTGAGAGCAAGGAAAGGTCACTGAACAAAATATGTGCAAAACATCCATAAACATGTAATCAGATGTCCATAAGAATTAAAAGAGGTAGCATACCATAAATGTATAGGAAAACAAGAAAAGAGTGATCAAACACACCTATGATATGCTTTGTTTATCTAACTGGTTTGTTCCTTGTGCATATTTAGGACAATTCTTGATACTATTTTGATTCAACTAATTACAGCATGTGGAGTAAAATGTGGCTCCCACAAGGGTTGATCCCAGCATGCTGCTCTCTTGTGTTTCATGAAGAATAGGAAATTGAGCAACCTGATCAAATTGATAATCAAGTTCAATTATTGATGCATTAAATCAATATGGAATCACACCAGTTGATCAACTTTCATTATCAGATTCAAAAGATGCAAAAAATAATGTGGATTTTCAAGAGAGTTACCCTTCATATTTTCACAATGAATCAATCAATAGGTTGCCATCATGCCAAAAGGAAGGTGTATTTTGTTGGATATGTCTTTCAATCTTCTTAATTGGATCCAAGATCCATTTTATTAAAGAATTAAATGATTTTTATGATGCATCAAGTTCAATTATGCATCTATTAAAATAATGAAGGAGACATCAAGTCATGCCTAAAACCATCATGAGTCATATGGGGCAGCAAGAAGGAATAAAGATAATCATACATTTTTGCATGAAATACATTGTACAATTCATCTCACCTCGATCCTATTGAATAGCCAAACATCACTTAGGATGGTGAGCTTTCAGGTCACCACCATAAATGACACATTTCTACCCAATAGGATTAAAGCAAGAAGAATGGTAGTGAGTATAACAATGACTTTTAATAGTTTGCAAAGGGCAGTCTTAGGTGGATAACAAACTAGAAACAATGATGTCATGACAAGGACAACAACAAATCATGCTACATATTATGAAGGGACAACAACAATGAGTGCATGCTACAAGGTAGCAAGGGTATCTTTCTTGGTTTCAAGAAGAACTATCAAACATTGCTAAAATACAATGAGCATGGCCATGACTCTTCAATGGGTAGTAATTTCATTAAAAGATGCATTCACATGCATTATTGATCAAGTCATATGGTGTATAGATGAAGAAATTCATAAACAGAAGAGATGCATTTTATTTCCTTATGAAAATGATTCAGGAAGTGAAATGTGTTGAAGCAACTATATGCATTCTAAAATGCAAAACATTGAGCTACATGAAAATGTATTTCAGACAACTGTGATTGTTAAAACAACATGGCCTACAACAACAACCTTGCAAAGAAGCACTCTAAAATGTGTGGACAAGGATTGGGGCAGTCACAAAGGAACATGGTCATGTATTGGAAGCATAAATAGGAGGCATCAATGTTCAACATCAATAAACAGTTCACTAAATCGAGATGATAGGCACAACCCAAAAGACGTGGTTAAGCATCTTGGTTCAAACATTTCAAGTGGAAATTCATTGCAAATGATGCCAAGATACAATAAGTATCCATGAATTCAAAAAACCATGCACTCACATATTTCAATCTCTTCAAGAAAGTTTAAGCAAAACAAAGATTGGTGGATTTGACTAATACCAATGCAAGATTGAGATTAGAATGAACAAAGTGAAGCATCCATCTACATTATCTATATCCATGATGATATCAATCACAATGAATGTAATTCATTTCAAACAAAAATGTATTTCAATAGAGCAACCCTAAGCATGATCATTACAAAATCTATTTAGAGAAAATGTGCTTCACAAAGGATGCCAACATTTGAACATTTAAAAGCATTGGAAACAGACACTAGCAATCAAATGATGTAAGATAGTGCACAAATGGAGCTTACATTTAAATGATCAGCCATATACATCAAGAGACCACACAAAAGGAATCAAGCAGTGAAAGAAAAGGTAATGAACATACATTCTATTTTTTCTCTGAGATAGGCATCTTAATTTTCATATGTTTGTTGCTTTTCGAATGGCCAAGTAGGCTACTACCTTTCAGTGAGTCTAGATGTTTTCATTTAAAGGCCAAGAAAGCATGTTAAAAAGGAATCAACAATAGGGGTTTAGCTATTTGACATCAACTCATCAACATTGAGTTGCAAGACAATGCATCTCAAACAACTGTGAACAAGTGGAACAATGCTTGATCGTTACAGTAGCAAGACAATGTGACAGTGCTACAACAATAAACAATGACAATCTTGCATGACAAGAATTGATGCTAAGAACAAAGATACAAACAATGATATTGTGAGTATGGTTGTACAGAAAATAACAAAGTACATTTATTGGGAGATAGCCATACTATTCTTGCAATCATCATGCCATGAGAACCACATACAAGAGACTTGTTCAAAGAAATTACAATCTGTGATATTTTCAGTCACATGCATTATATAGGACAGCCTATGTGTGAAAGCTACATCTATAGGTATCTCATATTAATAACATCATTCACAGCCTTGACTAATGAAAATACATTTTTTATGCAAACCCACAAAGCTTCCATGAGTTCTTGCCATTTCAATTACAAAACAACAATGGTTATTTGTTTCCTATTGTTCATGAAGGAATGAAGAAAGATCATAGAGTTTCCTTGAGGTGTATATACCATGCAATGGCATTAAGTCATGTGGAAAATAATTTTCTTCATGGGGTTTTTTTCTCAATACAGTGAATACCAAAAATTCTAAAAGGGTATCTATGTTTTAGAGGCTTGTAATTGAAAATTAGTAAAGAGGAAAAACAACAAACCCACTTGGGGTTTTATTTTATTCACAGTCACAAAATGGGACATGAAGTGAAGATTTTTCTCTTTATTTTCTATACATAATGTAATGAGGTTTCATGAGGCCGAGCCATGGCCATTCTGAAAAAGATGAAATATCCAAAGGTACACAAACCCTCAAGTTAGGGTTTCCCTTAAGAGGAAAATGCAGTTCACATACAGACAAAAGAAACCCACTTGCTATTTTGAAATGAGGATACCCAAATGAAAATAATAGAGCTCTTTCAGGGATGTTCAAAATCCAATTAAAAAGCCAGCTCATTTCTTCATGGCTGCAGCCTGAAGAAATGATTTTCTTCACAAATGACAAAAACCCATCTAGGTTTGTGTTAAAATTGCAGATACAAAAATGATGAAAGAGAGATTTCATGGAAATATTCAGAATGAACGAAAAATGCAAAGAACCCACCTATTTATTCATGGTCATGGCCAACAAATCATTTTTTCTTCACAAAAATCATAAGAACCTACTTGGAGTTTTGGATTCCATTCAAATGTAGAGATTATAAAAGAGGCTCTTCCATTGATACCTACAGAAGGTGTTTTTTTTTCTGAAAAGATACAAGTTCCACATACAAAAATGTCAATGAAAATGAAGGTTGAGCTCACAAGCCAAACACATAAAGAAATTTAGAGGAAAAAATCCATACTTTTACCATTTCACTATATGGAGAAAGCTTGAAATGAGCTTTGTTTCACTAAATAGAAAAGAAGAAAATCAAGATATGGGTCTAATAAAAGCTTACCTAAGATCGAATGGCTCACTTTTCATTAAATGTGCAAAGAACTCACTACTGAAGAGCCTCCCAACTTCAAAGAGCCTCAATCATGGTAGCTATAACAAACGAATAACCATAGAGAGGATAAAGAAACAAAAAATGATCAAAAAAAGGGTCATGGTCGCGGCTTTAACTCATTAGATGACTTCCAAAATGAATGAAAAAATCTAGTTTTGTTCAAAAAACACATTACCTTATTCTTCCAGTGAGGAAATCACAAAATTTCATCAAAAAATGGCCAGAAATTAGGCAGAAAATCATTTTTCTAGTGCACCCATCAAACCCCATGGCGGTAGAATGGAGCTCTCCAGAAGGCTCGATACAAAATGAATGGTTTTTTTTTTGATTTTCCCCATGTTTTTTGTTAGGGTTTGAAAACCTATGGATGTCAACCAAGGTGATTTTTTTCCTTGTTTTTTTTTTAAAATGAAAACACATTTTAATGTGCTACATGGGTTTGGAGTCAAGGTTTTATGCCTTAGGCCATCCTGCCTTATGTTCATTTGAAGACCATGTGCCTTAATAATCTCTTGTCTTTTGAAATATGCCTTCAAGCCTTTGAAATATGCCTTCCAAAGATTTTGGAGTTCCTTGTGCTCACATAGGCCGAATCATTGGTCTTTTTATTTGTTTTGAAATGAAAGATTTTGACCAAGTGATAGTCCTAAGCCACTTTGGCTTTGAAATACAGAAGTGGGGGTGAGTTAAATGCCTTGGAGGAGTTTATTTTGGCTTGAATGCTTTTACTTGAAGTATATCATTTAGTTTGCATTTTTAATCAATTGTAAGGCATTGTTTAAGTGATTTTTAAATCACTTTTATTTAATGTTATTTATTTAATGCAAATATTATTGTAATCCAAGGAGGTGGTGGGGCCTCTTTCTGCAGTTTTGTTCAAATGTAAAATAGTTTGATTAAGAGATGTTATTATGAATCACTTAATCAAATTATTATTTTAAATGCAAAATGGAGTCTTGTGCTTTTGCAAAAGCATTAAAAGTGTGGGTCAAAGCTCTTGGAGACAAAATGATGGCAGACATGAGAAGTATGTGGAGGGTTGTATTTGACTGTTTTTGGAGGAAAGAGGCAATTTGGAGGCATCTTTGTCACATTTTTAGTGTGACTATGGTCTTGGCTTGACTTTGCTTCATGTGGAGGATAGTTTGGAGTGATTTTAGAAGGTTCTTTTTGGCATTTTCTGTTGCATCCGACCATAACCTTCTAGATGGAGTTGTGTGAAGAAGATGTTTGTTTTTTTGCTTAAGTAACTTCAATCTTTGTTATTGGAGTTAGTTCTTTCTTTCTTTCTTTCCAGCAAAGTGATAGCTTGATTTTGGGAGTTATCTTTTTAGCAGGACTAGTATTGTAACTTAGAGATGGACTTGTATACCGGTTGAGTACTTTGAATCAATGGCATTAAATATTTGTCGTCTTATTTCATGTTTTACTATGTGTAGTTGATGGTTGAACAGATTATTTATGTAAATCATATTTTCCTTGTAGTCTTGTCTCATTGTTAGGCACCTATTTAGGAGAAAATTGTGTTGTTGTAGGTTATAAGTTATGTTAGTGAATGCAAAAGCTGTTGGTTGTGAAATTTTCCTTCTAAGAGTTCTACTAAAAACCTCCTTATAAATTACTTATGAAAGAATGCATGTGAAAATGAGTTGTGTAAACCAAGATTTTTCACTGTTTTGAATGAGTGTAGTATGTTTGCAGGTCTTAGTTAGTTTTGGTGTATCACCCTTAGTATTTTTCATTTAATTTTTATTTTCAAGTATCTTTTTACTCTTTCCTCAAGAAATCATTAGTTTAGGTGACATCAAAAGGGGAGAAAACCCATAATTTGGAGGTTTTCTTTCAAAATAGGATACCCATAGCCTGAAAGTAGTCCCAAGTTAGTCCAAATTTGTTGAGTTCTTTCACAACTTGGCAGAGGGGTGCAAATTTGGGTCTCTAATAGTTTTGGCACGCCTAGTGGGACACTTCTAATCAAATTAGATTAGAAAAATATACATGTTTTATGGTTTTGATATGAAACCAACCCTTTTTCAGCCTTTGAGAGGTCATATAAGCATATCTAGCGACTTTGAATGTGGAAAATTGGTAGTAAACTAGTGCTATAACAACATAAGAAAAAGATTCAGACAAGGGGAATCTCAGTCCCTTTTGATTATTTATAGATGTCAGCACCTAGGAGAAGAGGAAGACCAACAAAGAAGGTTGTTGTTTCATTAAGAAAAATAGTTTCAACTCCACCTACGGTAAGATTTCCAAGTCCTATGAGGCAGCAAACCTTGGTGCCACCAATGGCAGTTCCAAGGAATCAATTTTTTGTCACTTTTGATGGAGGCAACCTACTACAATTGGCTTAACATGACGATATTCCCATGGCTGCCCTTAAAAGTGTGCCATATTTTTCAGGTGAAGATCATACCACACCAATTGAACACATCAAGGACATATCAAATTTGTATTCAGTGCACCATATAACTCAAGAAAATGTTGCTTTAAGGTTGTTAGCAGCATTGTTTAGAGGAAAGGAACTCCAATGGTTCAGGAGTTTAACAGTCAACTCCATTAGAACATGGGATGAGCTAGGAGAAGTGTTATATGCAAGAAATTTAAGGACAAATATGACGTGTCATTAGTGGAGCAGCTGACTCATATCAAAAGAACCCCTCATGAATGGATGACGGACTTCAACTTCCATTTCCAAAGAACATGGGACAGAATTCCAGAAACCACAAGGCCTCCAGCTCAGTATGCATTTCTTTACTTTTTAAGGGCCTTAAATAGTGAAATAGCTCTTTTGATTCAGTCAATGGGTGGAACCACATTACCAGTGGCTTATGATATAGTTGTAAGGTCTGAAAAAAAATTTATACAAGCTAGAAGAATTTTCCCTAAGCGTCCTATGCCAATTTTCCCTGATATACAACCTCCTATAGCTTTGCCAACACCTCAAATAGCCCCTCTACTAGCTGTTGTTAGCTAAGAAATTGTTATCCAAGAACCATCTCAGGAATTACAAGAGATAAAGAGCATCCAACAAAAGATTGAGAATCTACTTTAGAATTTTGGAAATGAACTTGTGAGCATTAAAAAGAAGTTATTCTAAGGTTTTAAGCCTTGGCAACCTCAAAATCAAGGTCAAAGTCAACTATTTCAAGCTAAAAAATAGCCATATCAAGGAAACTTTCAAGGTGCAAAGCAAAATCTAAATCCAAGGCCTTTTTCAGCCATACAATCCAGTTTCAATCAGTGTAACTAGAGACATGGTACCTGTAATATTAACTATAAATTTAACCCTAACCCTAACCCTAATTTTAAAACTAACACTAATTTTAATTCTAACCCTAACCCCACCCATAATTTTAATTGTAACCCTAACCCTGACCCTAATAAGGTCTCTAAACCTAACCTTAACTCTAACCCTAATTCTTACCCTAACCCTAATCCTAATCCTTACTCAAATCATAACCCTAACCCTAATTTAATTTATAAACCTAACCCTAACCCTAAAACAACCCTATCTCTAAAAATGATTAAACCCTAACCCTAAATGAACCCATCTAACATAACCCTAACCCTAATCTTGATACTAACCCCAACCCTAGCTCTAACCTAACCCTAACGCTAACACTAATCCTCATCCTAATCATAATCATAATACTAGTGACAATTATAACCCTTATCCTCATCCTAATCCTAATACTAACCATAATCATAACCCTAATCCTAACCTTGATTGTAACCCTAATCCTCATCCTAATTCTAACCACAACCCTTCATCTAACCCTAACCCTACCCTTAATCCTACATATATCTCTAATTGTAACCCTAACCCTAATCTAGATGTTAACAAAAAGCCCTAGCCCTAACCTAACCCTAACCCTAACACTAATCCTCATCCTAATCCAAATCTTAATACTAACCCTAACCCTAAGTGTAACTCTAATCCTCATCCTAATCCTAATACTAACCCTAACTCCACCCCTAATCCTAATTTTATCTCTAATCCTAATCCTAACCTTAATATTGATGCTAAACCCAACCCCAACTCTAACCTAAACTTAACTCTACCACTAACCCCAACCCTAATCCTTATTCTATCTTTAACCTTAACCCTAATCTTGATGCTAAACCCAACCCTAGCTCTAACCTAACCATAACCCTAACACTATTACCAACCCTGATCCTAATTCTATCTCTAATCCTAACTCTAACCCAAATCCTAATACTAACATTAAATCTAGCCCTAATTCTAATTTTATGTCTAACCCTAGCCATAACCCTTATCTTGATTTTAACTCCAACCCTAAACCTAACCTTAACCCTCATTTATATTGAACCTAAACATGTCTGACCCCTAACCATAACTTATATTAAATATACTAAAATATTATTATTTATCTAATAATATAATAAAATAATATTATATAATTATATATTAATTCATGTTATGTGTTGCGTCGCAACTACTACTAGCATATGTATCTTAAATTTAAGATATATATATTACGCCGAGATATATCGAGGTGTTTAATTTTTTTCAACTTTAATATAGATGTATTAAATTGAAAAATTAAACGCCTCGTTATATCTCAGCGTAATTTATATATCTTAAATTTAAGATATATATGCTAGTTATAAATGGTATTTAAACTATTATTGAATGCTCGATGGTGGAAATTATTTTGTCTTATTGGAATTATAATTCATTTAAGTACTTTATAATTATAACCATGAGAGCGAATGGAAATTTAACAAGGGAAAGAGTGAATTTCAAGAGAAGTGAAGGAAGCCAAGCAAAGAAATGAATATTATTTGGATTAAGGTGTCGTATACTTTTGCAATTTTATGTATTATTCATGTGTCTTTAATATTTTTGTGTCTTTGGATGTGTAGAGTGTAATTGAAAATTCATTTTACACATTAATTTTTCTAATAATATTGGCATTACTTTTTATTTCATTCATGAATAAAGTGGAGTTGATGATAATGATTACAAGGTATTTCTATTAAATTTCTCAACTTAAACATAAGAATTGAGTAGCAAAGTATCTTGAATTTTGTTTGTGGGTACTATATGATTTTGTTATTTATTTTGGATGTCTATCTTGAGATATGAGCCACCATGGAGGAGTTACAAGTCAAATATGTCATCTACTATTAGTGAGGAAGTTAGTTTTTCTATTCATCTAGCTCATTGGAAGATACATGTACTAATTTAAGAAAAAGCACTTCATTTGAATGTGAGATTTTTTTTATTTTATTAGTTTAATAGTGTAGACACACAAAATATGCATACATTTCAATCCACTAATAATCTTCATTTAATCAAATCTAACATTTCATCCTTCAATTAAATAAATCCACCTCATCATTACCTCATTTAAATAAATCGATCAAAACCATAACATTTCATCTTTCATAAACCATCTTCTAAGTTCATCTCCTGCAAATTAATCCACCTTTATCTTGCATCATCCATTTAATTAAATAAACCAAACTTTATTTAATTAAATCCCAAATGCATTTTCCATCCCTTTTGATTTAAATAAATCAAATTATTTAAAACAAATAAGTCAAAATGCCTCATCATCATCTAAGTTAAGCTAATCCTAATTAAACTAATTAACCACCCATCACATCCTCTAGCTTTTCCCACTTGCACCAATAAAACAATTTATTGGTTTATTAAAATCATCATTTTCTCTCAACAAAGAATCTTTTGAGAATATTCCTCAAGTTTGAATATGAAGACAACTTGACTTGTCCCTTCCAACATGGCAATAACTTCTCTCTTACATGTCCCCCACTCAACATTTAACTCTCAATTTCAAATTTGAATCTCCCCCTCTTTGGCACATTGACCAAAATGTGCTCATCCCTCAACCTATCTCAAGTTGACAAGTGGCTGCATCTCATTGTTCAAATCATTATCCCACATTGCTCTATTTTGAGCTCTCTTCCAACTTGAAATCTATAAATGGAAAGCTTCATTCTTCATCAATCTATCTACACTCTCATGCAAAGTTACTCTCTTAAACTGAGAACTAATTTTTCCCATCACCATTGCATTGCATCATTTGAGTTTTAGCAAGGATTGCGAAAGGGTCATTAGCACAATTGAAACCAATCCAATATGGAATAGGTATATGTCATGTTTTTGAATGTCTTTTAATCCTTGTTATTTGTTGCATTTCTTGAGCATTGACATATTATTCCATAGAGGTATTCATAGATTTGCATGTGTGCAAACTAACCCCACTAATGAGTGTTGGAGATGGTTCATTTGCAGATTTAGGGGTGCTTCATAATGGCATTAGAAGGAGGGAAAGTATTTACTTAATCATTACGTAGAATAATTTTTTTATCAATCCATACCATGGATAGGAAAGAACAAGATTTATTTCTGTCCATTGTCAATTAATGCATTGCTTGAAAGTTTCTGAGGTCTCTTCCATAGATTTTTACCATGTGAATTTTTTACATTTTCCTTTTATGGAGGGATTGTTCTAACACAACTATGTCAAATATCAAAGAATGATGACAAAATTTGAATGTCAAACTATCTTCTATCAAAATCTACAATATGTTTTTTTTTTTAGGCTGCATCATTGTTTAAATTTGTTGCTGGGTGATTTTTCTTTTTTAGTTAATATATTTGAAATTAAGGTGTTATGAAGAGAATCAGCTCTTGTCAAATTGCACAATGTTTGTGCACCTTTGAAAAACATAACATCTCATCCTCTTGCTTATAGGATTCCCAAAAGTTTTTTTGAATAGAATCTTTGTTAGTGATATATGTGGGCCTTTTCTTTATGATATTATAAATTCTTTTAGGCCTGTCCAGAAGGAATATTGTAATCTTCGGCTCCAATTTAGTATTTTCTTTTAAAAAATTTCTTATTCTATCTAAATGAGACAAGTTGAATCGAAGAATCTTCTTCATCAATTATGTACGCCATGTATTTTTCCTCTTGAATAATTGTATTGTATTGTCTCTTCAAATAAGGCGATACTATGTAATTTGAAATATCATCTTCGTCACATTCACATTGTGCACATATTATCACTCATTCTAATTAAGCATCTTCAGCTAATCATAATCTCTAGGAACATTTACTCCCACATTGTTTATTGTATTTTCACTAAACTCTTTTGATTGTACTTATCTAAGCTTGCACATGAACTTGCTTCCCGCACAAAGCCAATTTGTGAACATAATTTCCATGGGGTTCATCCAGTATATGCTCTGAGGAATTAATTTAAATCACCTTTCATTTGTCTATTCTGCTTCCTTGTTTGCAATCAACAACATTAACCATGGTGGTTGCTAGTACATTGTGCAGAGGCTAGCATCATTAAATAAGTGCAGCAGAGGGCACAATTTTTGCTGCAGGAAAAACAATAGAAGGTCTTCACATGCTCCCTCTTTTCAAGGCATATTATCAATAGTTCACATAACTTCTATGAGCTCAAGGTTTGTTAAATTGTTGTGGCATTTCATGAATGTGAGATTTTGAAATACCCTACAAAGTATTACCGCATCTATTGATTACATCCACTATCATTTTGTTGAGAGCCCAATCCTTTTACCATGTGGTGTCTATTGCAATACAGACCCTTCCATATTTAAGGCAATATCTGTCAATCTTACATGCCTTTTTTTTTTATCGTTGGTGTTGACAAAGTTGTGCAATTGAAGTAAATGTCACTTTCCAAGGTTTGAAAACATTATTAGAACGTGGGTTTACACCTACCCATTGCATTAGCATGAATGTTTATTTTTTACACCTACCAAATCCATTTCCTCAATAGCCTTCTTTGATTCACTATTGTCCAAGTACGCCTACAAGACATCATTAAAATTTGGTCTTCTCAAATTAACACCTACCAAACACATTTGTTTGAAAGTCTTGTTTGTTGTCATTTAATGCGCCTTATTTAGATCTGCTGGAAGTGAATCTATTTTTCCGACATCACATCATGGTCTGTGCATTGTGATTATTACATTTTGTTAACCAACATCACCGCACAGGGGCTCAAAATCATGCTCACTTATTTGAACAGTGTCACACCTGTTTTGAGAAAGCAGAATGTTGTGTCTATCTTGGCGAGTCTCCTTGAAATGCAATGAGAGTTAGGTGGAAAAAGATTTGCAATAAAAAATAATTATGTGGGAGTACGTTGAGTTAATGATACAATTGAGGTAACAAATATCTTTCATCTGTACTACTTCAGGATATCTTCTATCTGCAGCCGCGCAGAATTCATTGCTTTGAATGTTCTATGTATTTGTCAATAATCTGTTGTATTATATGTAGGGTCTACAGTTGATATGATGTCTACACAGTCTTAAAAGTATTATCATGTTGAATCATGGACACAATCCCCCCATAGAGTTGATCTATTTTTTTTCCTTTTTGGGTAGAGCAGAATCAAAACAATGAAGCCATTTTCCAAAGAAAGTCAATGCAATATATATATATATATATATATATTAGACTTTCTTCATAACCACCATACTCTGGCTTTATATTAATTTTTCAAATATCATCTGGGAGAATATTGATAAACTATCTCTACTTTTTCAAGGAAAGTTGTGACACGGTAGATTTATATCCAAATAAATGCTTTGTGGAAATATTGTCATCATTTATTGTTTTGGAGCCTTATGCTTCTTTCTTTTAAGGGTGTTAATATTTCTAGTGATTGATGAGTAAGAATGATTCTAATTTTACCTACATTTGTATTATAGGGAGATATAATTTCACATTGTTAAATGTGTCATTAAAGTTTGATTTGATTCATATCCTATGATTTATAGATCAAAATGTATATGGTGGATGGTAGATATTGTCTTAAATGTTAAAAGTTGCCATATCTTGTGCTGAGATTTTTTTTTAATGAGGTATTAAATAAGGATTGTCTTAAATGATGTGTTAAAATGCACGATCTTATGATTTATTTTTCTTTTTTTAGGAAAGGAAAAGAAAAAAAAAGGAAAACAAAGAAAAGCAAAAGGTAAAAGAGGAAAACAAAGGAAAACAAAGGAAAGCGAAAGGAAAATGAAAGAAGGAGAAGCATGAGGAAGATATTTCGCAAGATCAAAGTGTTTTTAAACAATTTAGTATTCGCTTAATACTTTTAAGAAATTGTTATCACTTCTTTCTTAGGACACTAGTTTCGTTTGGGCTTTTAAAAAGAACCTTTTCAATTTTTTCTTGCAAGGGCTAAAACGAACATTAGGATGATAACATACTAGAGTTTGTTTCTTTGGTTAACAAATTGAACAAAATGTCTATCATTTGTCTTTTGGTGCTCTAAAACGAATTCATTATTGCTTTGTGGGATCTAAAATGAACATGTGCTACATTTTTTTGTGAGAGCTTACTTGAACTAACTTCATTGGAAAAGGACGTATGCGCTTCTCTCATGCTTTATAGCAATCTTGAGAATCAAAAGGAATTTTTCATGATTTTAGGTTGAGATAAAGCAATCACCTCCACACTTCAATTTGGGCTTAAAATTGGACAAAATCTTGTGTGAGTGTGGGTAGGGGCATTATTGCATATATTCTCTCTCTTTGTTGCCAACAAAGATTGATCGAATTACGAATATTTTTTTTACTCGCTTTTGTTTATCCTAGAGGGTCTTCCTTGGGGAAAAAGTACTCACCCAAGGGAATGACTCAATTGGTAACACTCTGAACCTGAGAGTATTTCCAGTCAGGATATAAATGTGGGTATTGGAAGAAATGCCAATATCACGCGGTTGATTCCGATGAGATGGATCTGAAAGGGGACTCTCGTTGTATGGGTCAATCTCCACGAACGGAAAGTCCTTATTAAAAACCCATGTTTTAGAATTTCCAAAATCCTTGATCTATTTGTTGGTGCAAGAACGGTCATTCTGAAGCTGCCCCACACTTTTACGGTCTTTAGTAGAAATGGAAAACATATCATGGGAGTTTCATGGGTGTCAATGTTTGGCTACCCCATATAAGTGAGTGTCATGGATGGGAGCCAATGGGGTCAAGCATCTAACCATTCACTAAAGATAAGTGTAGTTGGACTTGTCCAAGTGGGGACTCAACAAATATTGTCTTTCATGTCCATAAGATTGTACTTGTTCTTCATTACAAAATGCTTTGCTTGTTCAAAAACATTTGGAAACAAACATTTAACATGATCCTCAAAATTTCAAACCCTTTAGGAAGAAAATACCATTGACCAAATTCTCATGTTATTGCTTTCCCTTTGGATTACATCCTTAGAGGTTTCTAAGCACTTGAATTTACATCTCATTTTCCCACTAAAGTTAAACAATAGGTAACCCTTTCCTTAATTTCATCAAATTTTCACATAATATACCTTGTGAAATGAGAAGAAGTTGAGACATTGGACATCTAGTTTGAAAACCTAATCAAGAAGTGTTTGTGGTAAAAACAAAGTCATTAAGCAAAGATTAAAGACAATTGGACCCCACACATGTGTCTCCAATGATTTCACACAAAATCAAGATCAAGAAACCAAAGGTGAAAGCCCTTAGTCTGAAAGCCCATCAAAAGTGTCTCTCAACACTATACAAATTCAGACAAAGATTGCTTTTCAACTTTTACGGAAAGGCTTCAAGGAACAATCTCGGTTTGTATTCATTCTATTACTGCCAAAACCCAAATATTTTTAGAGAGTTTGAACATCTTGTTTAGAGCATCGCATGTTCTTCAATACCGAGGTCTAAGTAAACACTTGTGTCTTTTTAGGTACATCCTAGGATCAAAATCAAAACTTCATCCATCCTTGAAACATCGAAAAACCAAAATCATCTCATCAACAACTCTTCAAAAATCTTAAAAAAATCCTTTATGTTAAACTTTGGGAAAAGCATTTGAAATAAATCCAAAATCACCTTGTTTGATTGAATGTTTGTTGATGCATCCTTCTACACATATTGGATCAAATTATCAAAACTTGTGAATGAATTCATCCCTTGATAACATCCAACATCTTGGGATTTAGGAGTTCATTATCAAAATCATCTTGTTTGGATAGAAGTGTTTAGATGAATCCTTCTTCTCACACCTAGACAAATTATCATCTTGTGAACAATTTAACTCTAGGACAACATCCAACCTCTTAGAGTTTATGAGTCCACTAAAATCCAAATCCGAAACAAATCAATCCTAAATCAAGTCCTAAAGTTTAACATTTCCCTTCAAGATTCTCGCAAGAGTTCCACTCATCCATCAAACATCCATCTTACATCCATATCATTTGATCCTTAAATTACCCTAAAATTTCTCTTTTATACCTAAAGTTAGATCAATCCAAAATAATTAAAGAATTCACCTTCCGCATTCTTGAAGATTGATCCCTATTTTATGGTGCAAACTAGATCACAACACATAAGGAACATGGAAGCCAACAAAGAAGCATCTACTACAAGTGACTTAAGTCAAACCACTCCTGAAATGAATCCCATTGGGTATGGAAATCTCACAGTTAACCTTTCTACATCTTCACAAGACCATCAAGAGGAAGATCTTATCAATAACCCCTTTGGAATGACACATGAAGAAATCACTGAAATGCTTCAAAAATCAAAAAACCATAAAATTGTCAATATCATGATGAGGCTTAACCCTTCACTATACATGCTTGAACTAGCAAAACAAGGGGCCAATTTACCTTTGGATTTCGATGTAAGTACCATAGTGGAGACATCTTTTCCTCCAATATCATCCACCATTCCCATCTCATCTACACCCCCATCCCAAAATATCACTCAAAACATTCTACAGATCATGACATCTTTTGCTCCAAACCAACCCAATGTTAATAAGGGAAATGCATTTCTCAATGCTATTCAAACACACCCCCTTGTTAATAATCAAAAACTTGGATGCAAATACCACCTTGGAAAAAAAAATACTTGAAAACCCATTACATAGGAATGTTCCTCTCACTTTCCATCATGATCCATCATCATCATTTTTCCACGCAACACCTCAAACTTCTCTTCTCACAAATTCACAAGAGGAGGGAGATATGTTTGGACCAGGGGGAATTTTTGACACCACAACATTTTCGTAAGAACTCGCTCCCCTCACATTTCCACCTCTTCCACCATTGCCATCATCATCCACATCACTCCTTGGCTTAGGGCTTCCCCCTCTACCAAGTATCAATCAAACCAACATCCTAAATATCAATCAAAGCATTATGCCAAATGCTCAAAACTTGTCATCAATATCACAACAACAAATGACAATGACACAAGCGATCACGACATCATCAACCACCCCCCTAACATCACAAAGCATGTTCTCTCAAGGATCAACCATATCAACAACACCATCCACCACTCAAATCACCAACACGATATCACCACTCACCACTTTCACAAATGCCATTCCAAATCCACCACCACCCCCACCATAACCAACTTCCACCACATCAAGCCAATACAATGTGGAAAATTGCAAGCTACTTTTCAAAGGGATTCCAACAAGTGCAAAAACAAAAAGTCGTACAACTAGCTGCTCAACAAGCCACTCAAGCTGCACAAGCCACCCAAGTAGCCCAAGCCAGATTACAAGCACAACAAGCCACACAAGCCCAAGCATTATTGCAACAACAACAACAACAAGTTACTCAAGCTGCGCAAGCCGCTCAAGCATCCCAAGCCACATTGCAAGCACAAAAGGCTACTCAAGCATAAATTCTATTACAACAACAAGTGGCACAAGCACAAGCGCAAGCATGATTCAAGCTCAAGAAAATGCCCAATATCAAACGTAGCAAGCACAAGCATAGGCACAACTTCTTGCATAAAAAAAATCTGCACAAATGCAAGCATATAGCAAGCAATTAAGCAATATCAAGAGCAGCAAGAAGCAGCCCAATTGGCAGCCCAACAACAAGCATTGTTGGAATAGCAACAAGCACAAATCTTAGTGCAGCAACAACAAGATCAACAACAAGCGTTGTTCATACAAAAGCAGGTGGAAGCCTACCTAGCTTGGTAGAACATACAAATACCATCAAAAAACACACCAACCAACCCACCCATCCAACCCATAATCGAAACACCCCAAAACACCTTCATCCCACCCCCTGATCCAGAAAATGACATAACGACACAAATCAGGTTGCTCTTGCAACAAGTGCTCGATCTTCAATCAAGGCAAACCACAAAGACACCAAGCAACTTGTGTCTGTATCCATTTGATAGGAGCCTAGTGATGAAACCATTCCCCAAGGGATTTGAGATCCCCAAATTTGACAAATATCGTGGGACGGGAAACCCTAAAGATCACATCAGGGAATTCTAGGTTCATTTCATGGAAGCCGCATATGACGATACTTATCTGATGTGAATATTTCCTAGGAGTTTGGTAGGCCACACTATGGAATGGTTTTCTTGCCTACCTTCAGGCATTAGAACATTTCAAGAAATTATAGATGCATTCATTAAAAATTATGCATGCAACATTGCAATGGATGTTAGTCTAGAAGAACTCTCAGCTCTAAAACAAGGAAAGGGTGAATCATTCGCTTCATTCCTACAATGATGGTGATCCAAGGCCAATCAGAGCAATGTATGATGAACTTGTTCCTATTCTATGTGATAATAAAAGTGATATCAATATATCAAAGAATATGGTGATGCATTTTAGAACCAAGCATATATCTCTCAGGTATCACTTTCTAAGAGAGAAAGTTACAGATCAAGAGGTAAAATTAGAGTGTTCCTACAAAGGAATAGGTTGCAGACATCATTACAAAGGCACTTTCTAAGGACACATTTGACTACCTCTAACAAAAGAGGGGTTGTTGCCCCTCCTTCTAACTAGATGCATAAATTGTTCATTTTTTCAAGGGGATCAATTCAAGATATATTTTTATCCTTGGATATATGAGGCATACCTCTCAGGGAGAGTAGGTAGAAAGATTTTATGGTTTGTGTAGATAGAGGGAGCTTGTATATTTCTACAAGCTAAGTTGAATACCACTATCCCTTTTCCCTTGATGTCAAAGGGGGAGAAATTGCATATCTAGTTAGTGTTGCAATCAATTCCAAAGGGGGAGATTGTTGCAAGTATGTTACAAGTGTTGTCATTGATGCCAACATAATGGAGATTATTGCAGGTGTTATCTTTGATGACAATAGAGTATTATTGTCATATTTATGAAGAGAACTTTGTAATTGTTTCTATAATGTTGAGAATGATTTTATTCCATATCTCTTGATGTGAAGAATTGTTTAAGTTGTGGAAGAAAGCATGAAATATTTCCATGCAAATAGAGGCTCAAGAAGTTGCACTGAAGATGCTCAGAAGAATGCTCTGCATTCCTCTACATTTGAAGATATGGCCTTGTGGTTTGGAAGTTAGATAGAGGAAGATATGATGTATGTATGTTCCTAATTTTAGTGCACGAATTTTACCATAGAAGTTTCCAAAGCTAGTAGGGTGAAGACTGTGATGTTACAGTCAAGAAGGTTCAAAGAAATGCTCTACATTTCTCCCTAGTTGATGTTCTGATCTTGCAGTTTGGAGGATAAGTTAAAATGGTCTACAGGTTTTCTCATTTCAATTTTTAGAGGTTTCAGTGTATCATAAGTCTATTTTTAATGTTCTATCTCAAGCATGTGTATTTTAGGTTTACTAGAGTTGATGGGTTATGTGACTGTTTGCTTGCGCCAACATAAAGTAGCATGAAGTTATGAAGGAAGTGTATGTGAATACCTTTGAATATCATATGATGTTTTTAAAGTGAACTACATATTATTTTCTGGTCTCTCTAATGTCATTGGGTAAACCCACAAAAGTGGTTTACAATTCCAATGAGGAAGGAAAAGTTTAAAAAATGACCCCATGCAAAAAAATTTGGTTTTTGGGGGTTCAAACAAACTTTTGGTTTGAGTGAACCCAAAGGGGATTCGATAGAACCCCTCTTCAAGTGAACCCATTTAATGATGGGTCCCACCATTCCAAGAAAAAATCCACAAGCAAAGGCTTGTGGAAAGGGGGTTCGAGTGAACCCTGGTTTGAGTGAACCCTAGTTTGAGCAAACCTCCCTGGTTCACTCAAACCCCCCTTTTCCCCCCTTCTCCCCCTTAGGCACCAAAAAATCTAGAATTTTGCGCTTCGAAGCTCGGGTTGAGGATGAAAATGGAGGAGACTTTATAGACCCAACTGGATGATGGTAGTCCTTGGAAGGAGCTATCTAATGAATATAATTTTAATATGTTTTAGTTTTATTATGTATTTGTTTTTTTAGTTTTATTAAACATAGGTTTTTCACCAAAAATCAAGCTCTTTGTTCTGCACATGTGGAAAAATAGTAGATTATCAAAAAAAAATTAAAAAATATGAGTACAGCAGATATTGAAGTCCTTGATCCAATAAAAAATAATAATTGAATTTTGATACATATAAAAAAAGTTACGCATTATAAGGTCCGTCTATTTCTAAATTGTAATTGGTTTGACTTCGAAACTTGATTAAGGGAAAAATATTCAATAAAACACTTTAAAACTAATTGCAAGCACTAGATATTGTAGTTACAAATCTAAATTTTAAAAAATTAGAATTTTATCCTTCATGAAAAAAAAATTATGCATTATACAATGAGCATCACTCCTTAAAAATGTTGTTTACTGAAAAAAATAGTTTTCGAAGGAGATGGAAAAAGAAGTGCAATCTGATTCCAAATTTTTTTTAAAATATATATTTAAAATCTATAGAAAAATGTCACAAATCACTAGTTTGTATATCGTCTTCAAATTCCTCATGGTTTAGCTGCTATAGGTGCCCAAAAGTGATATTTCGTTAGAAAACAATATTCCAATGTCCAGTTTGGCCAAAAATTGTAAACTAGTATTGTGGGATCACCTCACCTTTCATCTAGAACTAACATGTGGAAGGATAAGTGTTTACTAGGCTGACTCGGTATGTTGAAGTGTTTGTGCCAAATATTTGAGGTGTGTGCCAACGTGGGAATGTGATCTATGGTAAAATAGGTCATTCTTATCTCCTGGCTTGGACTACATTTACACTTTTTACAAAGGATGTGTTTAAGTCAACTTATTATGTTCATTGCATGTTTCATGTCATACATTTGATTTTGGTTGAAAAGGAGAAGTTTTTTAAGCTTATGAAGGAATATAAATGGAAATTCAAGATTGTTTCCAAGTGTGTTTGATGTGTGATTGATGTAATATGGTGAAAGCAATGTGTTGAAGACAAAATAATGTGTGATTTTGTGAGTATGCAAAGAAGTGTATAAGTTCTCTTGAAGGTAGTAAGTTGAAAGTAGTAGTATAAGTGTGAGTGTTGAAGTGTGACAAAGGAAATGAGTCAAAGGAAACATAGTTTTTTAAGTAGAGGAGTTAAAGATTGTGTGTTGGAAGCATTGAGCTAAAGGAAACAAAGTTTGTTGTGTGAGTAGTTGTGCCAAAAGCAATGATCTTGAGGTAGCAGAGGTGTTGAAGGTCTTTGTAGTAATGATTGATCAACAAATTTCATCAAGGGTTTTTGTATAGAGGTTGTAGCCCCATTTTGTAAGTGTTGGTATTTGTAGGGAGTTGTAAACTTCCTTTGGTTGAAGCCATAAAACTAATTGTAAATCTTGTTTTATTTGTGAGGTTGGATTTGGATAGTAGCTCCAAGCAGCTTGCTTACCATGGTTTTTCCCTTCTAAGGTTTTCCACATATATCTGGTGTTGTGATTGTGTGTTTGATTTTTTATCTACATTTGATACTTTATCTATTTAAAGCATCAAGAAGCTTTGATTAAGTTTAATTGGATAAAATTTAGGGATATACTGATTCACCCACCTCTTAATATATCATTGTGCTCTAGAAAATGTCCATATACATTGACTTCATCTTCAAATGGTGCTTTTTTTCTTCACATGTCAAGAGCATTTGAGGGAGGATGTTAAACATGAATTTATGAACATGCATATTTTGGTTCATGTCACTTTTTTCTTATTTTTTGTTTTTTGTTTTCTCTATGGATTTTTGATATGTTAGAGAATTGTAAAGTGATTGGAAGCCACTATTCTTATGTTTTCCAAAAATTCGAGTCTATTTCACTTCTTTTTTTTAATTTGAATTTTTTATTGATCCATGTATATTGTGCTCCTCCTTCCACATGGTTTCCACTATAGATATTATTTCAATTTTTATCTCATGTTTTATTAGTTGTTACCTTTGTATATTATTTATTATCTACTTATTTGTCTCTCAAATGTTGCTTGTGTCAATCATACATTCTATGTTCCCCACCTTAGGGAATGTCCCCTTTATGTTGAACTTTATTTTTCATTATGGATGTTAATTTGAATACTACATGTTAATATTTCAAGTTATTATTGTCTTGCATTTTCATACCTTATAACACACATTTTCATTTGTACATATTCATTATATTTCACATATTACATCTTACACGACATGTACATATGCTCACATATTTCTACCTATCACATGGGATCTTATCACTTGATTATTATTTTTACCATATGGGACATGAGACACCTTGTTGTCTCTTATTACATGGTCCTTCATGATTAAAAATATTTTTATCTTATCTCATGTTTTTCACATGATTATATATAAGACATTTTAATATGATTATTGATCTTATTTACATGATCACATCTATCTAGATATTACTTGTTCCTTTATTCTATAATTTCTTTCATCATTTGTATGTAAAGAATCATCTAGTATTATATAACATCATTAATGTTTTTCATGTTTATTTTTACAATGTCTCTTATAAGGTCCTACCCTACATTACTCTCATTTTATTATGATGGCTACATCATAGTCCACATTATTATATTTTAGTTATTATTTTTCCTTGTAGTCTTACATCACCTTTTTCTACTTATGATGACACCTTTGTATCCCTTAACCATATTTTTTTAGGTTAATTTGATTTATCCATTATCCTATAGCCACATTTTATATTACACATTATTTTTTGACTTTTTTAATTAGAACTTGTTCATTTCTATAATATATTCTTATCTTATGCTACTCAAAGTTTTATAAATTCACATCAAAAGATGAAGCTATTATCACATCAAGCATGTGTTGATCATCATCCATATTCATATCTATTATATATGTGATTTCCATTTACTTTTATTTGGTTACTTTTTTACTTTGATATGCATGATTTATAGTGGTTCACATCCAATCCAAAGAGGGGCAATATATAAGGGTAAAAAATACATCACTACTAACATTCCCTTTTTTCTAGATTTATTTTGAACTTTTTTCCCTAGAGGAATAATATAGCACCTAAATGGTGTATTTACATGCAAGAATTGACATCGATCACATAAATTATCTAATTTTGAGTCCTTATTTCCTATTAATTTGGACCCAACATTCATATATGTTTTTTTTCCTAGTTCAAAAATGTAGTCATAGTGTTGAGTGTCATTTAGGACCACATGTACAAGATTGGACCTTAATTTCTAAATTTAAATTTAAACATCAGCCAAAGATGACTTACCTCAAACTAGCTATTTCCCATTAATGCACAGATGGCATATTCATATTTGCATGCAATTGTGTTGCCTAAAAATATCCCTAGTTCATTTTAAATAATCAATACAACATCATCTCATAGTATCATCATTTGTCTAGAAGAGAATTTAGAGTATAATGTTGGTAAATTTGCAATTATAAAGATAGACATAGGCATTTACATTTATATTTGGTGTTTCTTCCAATGTTTTCCAAATCATTGAACTGATCAAAGAGCTTGACTAAGGGGCAAGGTGGGAAGCTAGTAGAATTCTCTTTCCTTGGATATGCAATAATTTCCAACAATACTTCTAAGCAACACCCTTTTAAAATATTTCAAGTGAACAATATTCTAAAAACCCAAAATGCGAAGTTGAAGATGATATTTCTATATTAAAAATTCTAAATCACATTTAAAATTATAAGTATGAAAATTAAAAAAATAAACAATTAATTATCAATCTATAAAACACAAAATTATAAATCTAATTTTAAAAAGTTAAAATTAAATTCATAAAATATGTATTATAATAAATTTTCCATTTATCATATCTAAATTAATTAAATATATTCCTCTTTATCAATTTAACATCTATTTTATTAAATATTTCAATACAATTCAAAACTCAACTTAGGGTGATAAATTTGAATAGAGGAATGTTTTACTACTTAATCAATGGAAGATTGAATAGGGAAAAGTTTGAAAAGTTGAGTTGCAGATGACAAAAAGTGATACTTCACATAATTGTTCTATTTTAAAACTTTAAGAAAATATCATAAGCTTAGTGAAATATCGAAATATCATGAATGGACCTAGACTAGGACCATATATTATTCCTAAAATAAGTTTATAAGGCGGTGCTATGTAGCATGATTAACTAGGACCAAATCCTATAACAATATTTGACCAGTGGTAATTGCATATTGTCATAAATAAAAAATACAAGACTATGATTGGTGACTGAGGGGAATAAAGGTACATAAAAAATTAAACATTCAATATGATTAGAATTTTGTCCAAGTTCACAATCTTGTGTTTTTTCTGATTAAAAAATAATAAATAGGATTAACTTTGTATCATGAGACTGTGTAGAAGTTTTCACACTATAATAGATAAAGGTGAAATAAAATTTCTTCCACCTTCAAGACAATAAAGAAAAATAGATTTGCAAGTTGTAACTTTCATAGTGGATGGCATAAACATACCATGATATACACTTGGATCCGCTCCAAGATACACTTATTTGAATTTATAAAATAGAAGTCCATAATATTTCAAACAAATTTTATAAAAAAATTATAAAGATGATGTTAAATTGATCCACATTAAAATTAAAAAAAAAATATTCTAATTTTAAAATGCAATATAAATATAAAAATATATTTTCAAATAGACAATTCTCACATAATCATCACTATTATTCCTTGACATAAACATCTTGATTCCATTTATATTCCATTCTATAATTAATATCGACTGATTTAAATTTATTTATATTGTATAGAATTTTCTCATCATCACAAACGTAAACATAATTATTTTTTCCTCACAAATATTAGCGACTATTTTTTATATATATTTTCTTGTATCGTTAACATAGTCAAACGAAGCTCGACACTCACAAAGCCGAGATTGCGTGTGATTTTGTCCTCTATCTAGCCTAATCGGCGTCTTTAAAGGGACAAACAAATACCTAGTCGTTTAAGGAAAAATTAAAAAAACGCTGTGGGGTCGGCAAAAACACCCAGCCAAGAGGGCCCAATTGATAGGCAGACAAGAAATTTCATTCTCCACCCCTAGGGAGACAACGTATTCAACATTGGAATTCACGCTCATCTAATTAAATATCTAACGCTGTGAAGGAAGCCGCATTGCTGTTACAGCGACATTGCACTATAAATGAAAACCTCAGCCTAAGGGGCAAGGTGGGAAGCTAGTAGAATTATCTTTCCTTGGATATGCAATAAATTCCAACAATACTTCTAAGCAACACCCTTTTAAAATATTTCAAGTGAACAATATTCTAAAAACTCAAAATGAAAAGTTGAAGATGATATTTCTATATTAAAAATTGTAAATCACATTTAAAATTATAAGTATGAAAATAAAAAAATAAACAATTAATTATCAATCTATAAAACACAAAATTATAAATCTAATTTTAAAAAGCTAAAATTAAATTCATAAAATATGTATTACAATAAATTTTCCATTTATCATATCTAAATTAATTAAATATATTCCTCTTTATCAATTTAACATCTATTTTATTAAATATTTCAATACAATTCAAAACTCAACCTAGGGTGATAAATTTGAATAGAGGAATGTTTTACTACTTAATCAATGGAAGATTGAATTTAGGGAAAAGTCTGAAAAGTTGAAGATTGAATTTAGGGAAAAGTCTGAAAAGTTGAGTTGCAGATGACAAGAAGTGATACTTCACATAATTGTTCTAATTTAAAACTTTAAGAAAATGTGAGAAGCTTTAGTGAAATATCGAAATATCATGAATGGACCTAGACTAGGACCATATATTATTCCTAAAATAAGTTTATAAGGCGGTGCTATGGAGCATGATTAATTAGAACCAAATCCTATAACAATATTTGACCAATGGTAATTGCATATTGTCATAAATAAAAAATACTAGGCTATGATTGGTGACAGGGGGAATAAAGGTACATAAAAAATTAAACATTTAATATCATTATAATTTTGTCCAAGTTCACAGTCTTGTGTTTTTTCTGATTAAAATTTAATAGATAGGATTAAATTTGTATGAGGCTGCATAGAAGTTTTCACACTATAATTGATAAAGGTGAAATAAAATTTCTTCCACCTTCAAGACAATAAAGAAAAATAGATTTGCAAGTTGTAACTTTCATAGTGGATGGCATAAACATACCATGATATACACTTGGATCCGCTCCAAGATACACTTATTTGAATTTTAAAAATAGAAGTGCATAATATTTCAAACAAATTCTATAAAAAAATTATAAAGATGATGTTAAATTGATCCACATTAAAATTAAAAAAATTATTCTAATTTTAAAATGCAATATAAATATAAAAATATATTTTCAAATAGATAATTCTCACATAATCATCACTATTATTCCTTGACAAAAACATCTTGATTCCATTTATATTCCATTCTATAATTAATATCGACTGATTTAAATTATTTATATTGTATAGAATTTTCTCATCATCACAAACGTAAACATAATTATTTTTTCCTCGCAAATATTAGCGACTATTTTATATATATATTTTCTTGTATCGTTAACATAGTCAAACGAAGCTCGACACTCACAAAGCCGAGATTGCGTGTGATTTTGTCCTCTATCTAATCGGCGTCTATTAAAAAAACGCTGTGGGGTCGGCAAAAACACCCAGCCAAGAGGGCCCAATTGATAGGCAGACAAGAAATTTTATTCTCCACCCCTAGAGAGACAACGTATTCAACATTGGAATTCACGCTCATCCAATTAAATATCTAACGCTGTGAAGGAAGCCGCATTGCTGTTACAGCGACATTGCACTATAAATGAAAACCTAAGCCTAATACGGCAGCAGGCAAAGAAGAAAAATGGCATGGCAAAATACTTTCGAAAGAAAACCAAGTTTCACCGAAGGAAGCGTTGGTGCGGAGCCTGAAACATCCCTGCAACTGGGATGTCCTTCCGTCCACCACGATGACATTGAATTCAAGGAGGGTTACCTCGACTTTCACTCCAACGACCTCTCCTTTGCCTACAATGATGACCCAACTCTTGAAACTTATGCTCAACTAATCACTACTAGCCCACCCAGTGACGATACTTCTGTAATAACCCATGAGAATAATGGCACTGCACCCAAAAAAAGAAACGCTTGGACGCCATTGGTGGATTGGGAGAAGACTGGGAGCTTTTATTTGAATAATGGCTGGACGCCCTTGGTGGATTGTGAGAAGACTGGGAGCTTTTATTTGAATAATGGCTGGACGCCCTTGGTGGATTGTGAGAAGACTGGGAGCTTTTTTTCGCTCTATGGGAAAGACCCAATGAAAGGAAAGCCCGAGGAGGGGAGATTTGGTCATAAGAAGCTTCAGTTCCGTGACCATATCTGGAAATACATTCAGATGTACAGAGCGGAGACCTGCATGACCGGAGATTTGGAGGAAGATCGGGGTAATAATAAGCGGGGAAGCGGAGGAGAGATCGATCCAGGGGATCATGGATCAGCATTTCCCCTGTGATGGGTACACGCTCACTGAGGAGAAAGGTTGCCTCGTGCTCGGCTGGCGTGGTAAGCCCATCATCGCTGCTTCTTGCTGGAAGTGCTAGAACGCCCACCCACGCCTCTGCATTTTCACTTTCTGTTTGTTTTTCTTCATCATCGTCATTATCATCATCATCGTTTTTGTCTTCATCGTATAATAAACACCATGAATAATACTCGACGTAAATCGTTAATTGTCTCAAGATAAATAGCAAAGATCGAGATACAGGAATTCGATCAGTACTTTTCAGATTTCAATGGCCGGCTTTGGCCCTGATGTTAGAAACCTCTTCGAATTTTGTATCAACTACTTTGTTGATTTATTTTCTGTATGAATCAGGTTTGGAAAAACTCCGGTGTAGTGTTGTGTTTTGGTTGATGATGAGCGTGAGACACATTTTAAATTAATCAAAACTTCCACGATTTCCGAAACACCACCAACCAATTACTGTTTTATCATTTCAATGGTTTTATTCGAGCGATAAGCCTCTGTGTTATGTCTGTAAGATAAATCTACGAGCAGAGTAGAATAGAATAGAATAGAAACTAATCTGTACATGACGCGCCCCTAAATCTCTCTCTCTTACAGGTTTTTTTGTTTGTTTCGAATGGTGGGGGTTGATCTGTTTAAAGCTTTTGCTGGGCTTCTTGTTACAAACGGTATTTAAACTATTATTGAATGCTCGATGGTGGAAATTATTTTGTCTTATTGGAATTATACTACATTTAAATACTGTATAATTATAACCATGAGAATGAATGGAAATTTAACAAGGGAAAGAGTGAATTTCAAGAGAAGTGAAGGAAGCCAAGCAAGAAATGAATATTGTTTGGATTAAGGTGTCGTATATGTTTGCAATGTTATGTAGTATTCATGTGTTTTAACATTCTTGGAATGTATCTTTGGATGTGTAGGATGTAATTGAAAATTAATTTTATACATTAATTTTTCTAAGAATCTTGACATTACTTGTTATTTCATTTATGAGTAAGATGGAGTTGATGATAATCGTAGTAAATGTATTTCTATTAAATCTCTCAACTTAAACATAAGAAATGAGTAGTGAAGTGTCTTGAATTTTGTTTGTGGATATTATATGATTTTGGTGATGCTTTTAGATATCTATCTTGGGATATGAGCCACTATGGAGGAGTTCCAAGTCAAAGATGTCGTTTATTATTAGTGAGGAAGTTAGTTTTGCTATTCATAGTTCATTGGGAAATACATGTACTATTTTAAGAAAAGCCACTTCATTTGAATGTGGGAATTTTTGTGTTTTATTAGTTTAATAATACATCATTTTGAAAATTGTTACGGTATCCTCTTTCATTTCTCTATAAATTAGAGAGATGATAAAGTAGTTTAATGAGATTGTTTATAGGTATAGTTGTACTATTGCAATGTTGCTAGAAATTGAAGTGTTAATGTGTGAATATATATCTCCATCGAAGATTAGTACACACTTATCCTCTTTCTCATGTTAAATTCTTTTCTAAAAAGGATTTATTCATGTAAATCTCATGTTATATGTGGTTTGTTGATTTATCTCTTGTTTTTTTATTTCACAATCACATAATTCTAATAATGTGGTAATCCTTGTTAAATAAATAAATTTAATATTTATACTCTTTCAGAAGATTTATTATAGTGGTTTTACCTTATAAATCAACATTTGGTATTAGAGCTAACTTTTTTGCATAGAAAGACACATTTATGTAACTGTTGAATATTTTTTAATTATAATGGGAATTTTTTGCATTATGAGGTTTTGTAAAATTAAGGGAATGATTGTATACCATGGCTTTTATTTTCTATATGAACATTGAAAAAATTAATAGCACTAGATATGAGATGTGGATGTTGAAAATAGAAGATTTGTTGAAGAAAGAGATTAGTGATTTCCTATTTCCCTAGAAAAAAACCATCCAATATGTCTAATGAAGATTGGTCAAAATTAGACAAGAAGACACAAATAACCATAAGATTGTCTTGCAAATTTTACCTTAGAATATTTCTAAGGAGACTACCACACACAAGTTGTGGAAGAGGATATGCAATATCTATCAAACTAAATTTATTACTAATAAGTTATATTTCAAAATATTAGAAAAATAGTTTTGTACACCTTGAACAAGAAATAAATATCTATTTTTGTTGCATCTTTGGAGATGTGTTTAGCTAAATTTTATATTTATTTGGGTTCATTTGTAAATATATATGTAATATTAGTTAGATATTTTATGTATGGTTTGTAGATTAAAAAATATTTAATATTAGAAAAACTCATTACCAAAAATTAAATGTTGGGTCAATGGATTTTTTCGTTTATAATTTTATGGTACATGCAAGAAGTTGAGTCCATTTTTTGGTTAAAAAGTGGATTTTTTTTCCTTAAAATCAAATTTTGTCATAGTTGGAGTAAAATTTTGGAGCACATACACATGAAATATTATCGTAGTGTAAAAACATAAAATATAAGATTTTATATTTAGTTTTCAAATATGTAATTTATTTTAATATCCAGGTGATAAAAGTTGGATCAAAATATGGATGGCGTACACATGCATGGTATGGTAAAAAAGAAATGACTTTTAAACAATGGTTTTTAGAAATAGCTATTGAAAATTAATTTGTATCATCTAGGTATTAAAAATATATCTTGACCAACTTCATCACTTCATATAGGCTTTTAGTTTAATTTAGGTCAAAATATGGGTCAAAATATGCATCAAAATATGGAATGACATACATGCACATGGTATGGTAAAAAATAAGTGACTTTTAAACAATGGTTTTTATAAACAGATATTGAAAATCAATTTATATCATTTGGGTATTAAAATAAATTACATATTTGGAAACTAGATTCCAAATACTACATTTTATGATTAGTGAATTTTTTAAAGATTCCATCTCTAAGTGCTTCAAATTTTAAGGTCAAATGTGACAAATTCTGAAAATCAAGGAAAACACTTTCACTTTTTGGCCAAAAAGTGGACTCAACTTCTTGCACACACCCTGTGATAAATTGGAGAGGGTATATAATATCATTAATTTATTTTTGTATTTATTTTTACAATGTCTCTCCAAGGTTCCTATCCCACATCACTCTCATTTGTTGTGATGGCTACTTCATAGCCCTAACTTAGTCTCTTTTGATTACGAATTCTCCTTTGTAATCCTACATCACTTTATTTTGGTTATGATGACACTTTTGTAGACCTAACCCACTCTTTTTTAGGTTAAATTGATTTTTTCATGATTCTACAACAACTTTTTATATTTACATGATATTTTTTGACTTTGTAAGGTGAAACTTACATTCATTTCTATTATATAATTTGTTCTTATGCTACTCAAAATTTAATGCATGTAGGTCAATAGATCAAGCTATTATCACACATATCATATGTGGATCATCATCTATATTCATATATTTTATATATGTGAGTTCCATGTACTTTCATATTGGATACTTTTTTACTTTGACATACATGATGTAGGAGTTTATGGTGAACTCCTCACCCCAATATCACATGCAAGACAAAATAACTTCCACAAAGAGAGATGGAAGAAATATCATGCTATGATTATGGATGCAAGATTGTCAAAATGAACTTGATTGTTATTCATATATGATTATAATGTATATATGATGCCTTGCTTATATAGGCAAGGTGTGATGATGTACCAACATTAAATGAGTGTGTCATAATTAGATGACATGACTCAACATTAAATAACCTAGGACACATGCATTAAATAAAATCCAACTAGATAAGATATGATAAGATCTTATCTAGAAAACTAAGATTTCTAAAAAAATAAACTAGGACCTAAGTGGACTTAATAGTGTAAATAGGAGCTAGATAGGTAAAAAACCTATTTACACCAACACCCCCCTTAAGTACAACTTAGGGAGAACTTCTTCAAATAACACAAAGTTGGGTCATGGCTATGAATCCATTTTAGGTACCCATGTACAAATGAAAATACAGTCTCTCACAAATGAAGAAAAAGGAGAAAAATCAGTGGGACAAAACTCCTCCCCAAAAGAGAGATAAAAAAAAAATTCTCAATGATGCATGAGAAGAACAAAACCCCATTTGAGGAAAAAGACCCCCAATAAGAGAGAAGAAGAGATACGATGCAACCCCCCTCAATGTAGAGTCTCCTAAAAAGAGGGTAGATGTTTGAAAATATATGTTGAAGATGATCCATGACTATCGAACAAGGTTCCTCCCCATGGGAAGAAACAAAACCAAGATGGTATGCAGGATGTCTTCCCATTCTTGAAAAGAATATGTGGGAAGAATGATGATATATGACGTCTCAAAAGAATTATCAAGTGTCTCCATGTCAATTTCAAAAGATGTCACACTCCAAACACACATTCTAGGCCACATTGTTGAAGAAGAAAATCCAAAGTCTCTTAGAAACAATTTTAGAATTCACAATCCAAAGACAAAGATGCCTCAGTTCTAAATAAAAAGAAGCCTCCTCTAAATGTTATCCAAAATTATCCACACTTATGTCAAAATTCATATTCATGTAAAGAACAAACAAGAGGGTCAAAGTGTTCCCTCATGCAACAACCTGAAGAGGGATCATTGAGCCATCAAAAAGAAAATGAATGCAATCAGTTATATCTTCTAAATATGAAATATAGAACTCTCAAAACAAACTAGCAATCTTTGAAAAGTGCTTATCCCAATGAGCCATCTCTAGAAGATGATGTATGTCCTACATTGTACCGAATCACAAGGAGCCAAATCTATGGAATCACAAGCATGATCAGGTACAACAGTAGATGAAGGAGATGAGATCTCAATGCATTCCATTTGAATACACCTATCATCTCCCATTGTGTCCTCAAAACATGATGAAGTAAGAACAGTAGATGATTCTGCCAATATTGGATTACAAGAGTCCTAATCCTCAATATTTTAACTCATAGATGAAGGAGATGAACCCTCTAAATCTATATTAAGAGCCATAGAAACAAAAGTCTCAATAGAATTATATAAAGGATTGATAAATATATATGTGCCTTTATTCTTAATTGCATTAAAAAATAAAAGTAATGATGAGGAGGGTTGCGTACAACTGAATAGTTATGGCAGAAGCATGGAGGAGGGACCATAACCCATCATATGTAGATGCCTTTCATGAGATATTGGATCCCATGGATAGAATTGAGCAATTAATTATGCATGAGGAAGAGTTAACCAAAGATGTACCACTTGTATCTTTTGAGAAAAAAATAGGTGCTTGTTCGAGAAGGCGGGTTGAGAGCATAAGACCCTTAAGTCACTTGTCACCACAGCCTACTCTAGAGGTTAGCTTCTCAACTGATACTCCTATTATTGTTGAAGATGGAATTGAGGAAGAAAATGAGGTTACACATATTACTATTCCCACTATCCCCCAATATGAAGTACCACTAGAGAGGAATGTGATCACCTTTGAGGCTTATGATGAATTATCTGATGATGTGAGACATCATGCTAGCCAGGAATTCATTGCAGATGATGCATTTGTTCAAATTCCTAAATTTATCACCTTCATTTATGAGTACAAAGGAAGGATGATAAGTTTAAAGCTAAAAGAGAACAATCCTAAGTAAGAGGCGAATGCCTTGAAAGAACTCCAATATGAAGTTGATAGGGAAATGGAAAACATCACCTCTGAGAGAGGAAGAGCATTACTACAAGAAGCTGGTGTCATGCTTCTTCTTAGGTTGGACATTAAATCTTAGCCATAGTGTTCAATAGTTTCCTAAAGAGAGAGAACAAAGCTTTGCAATTAACAGATGAGGCTAGTGATAAGGTATACACCAGATCAAGGTATAATCCTAACAACACTACTTTACAAATTTGGGCCCTTTACCCACCAGGAAAGAGGCCTTCTCTTATCAATGATCATGATCAGATCTTTCATCACCTTCTAGTACAAAGAGTGGGGGATACGAACCCTATTGAGACTATTGATCTAAATGTGAATGTGTCCAAGTTTACCAAGGCTCATATTGAGAAACTAGTCAGAGATATAATAAGGGGTTGATTGATGAAATGAAAGATTGAAGCGAGATGTGATCAATTATAGAGATAGTTTTCCTTCCTCCTCAGGACTTTACTCACCATTAATTGAATGTGAAAGGAAAGTACTTGAAGAAATTTCTAAGATTACCTATTGGAAGGAAAAATATGAAATGATCCAGAAAAATAAGAGGAACTAAAGAGAGAAATAAAGACCACTACATTCGAGATGGCATCAGAATTGGTGTGCAAAAGGTTTGATAATATGATTAAGCTTACTGACAAAGTATATATTATCCATAGTAAGAAATTTGCAGCCTTCCAAGAGCGCAATAGACTATGCAATAGAATGAAGGAGGTAGGAACAAAGATAAGGATGAAAGGAGGTGATAGCAAAAAGATGCTTCAAGAGTATCAGGAGCTTATGAACACACATGATAGTTTCCATAACATACTGGCACAAGAACAAGAATTGAGTGACTTCAATCAATCATTAAGTATGGCTCTACCAAATTTATTTGAGGAAAGAGACTTAAAGGACCAAGATGCATGGAAGGATGAGATATCTTAGTATTTGTCAATGGCTCTTGATGAGATTAACAATGAAGATGAAGTGCTTGAAAAGACACATGTGCAACTAGGATGAATAATTGAACTTGAATATGTAATGAGAGACATCATAAGTAATGCAAAAACTTATGCAAAGACAGGGTATATCAAACATGTGTCAAAAGTCAACTTGTTCATCACACAGGTTGAGTAAGAAATGATAGGGTATCAAAATTTTACAATTGTGGGTGCACTATCATGGAGCATGAGCCTTGAACAAATATTAAATGATCATGTGTGCTTGCTGGAGACTAACAAAGCATGGTGCATCTACCTCCAAACTACTAAATTTATATGTTTATGTTAATCAAGTTTCAACACTTTAGTTATCAAATGATGCAACTTTTTTTAAAAGGATAGAAGCTTGTTGCTTCTCGTATAAGATGGGAAACCAAGGATGATTTTGAGATCATCATCAGAAAAACATAATAGTCCATTATCATATCATCTTTCGCCATTCCACTCATTTGCATTCATATTTCATGATATCTCATAACACTTTTTTTTCTATTAATGTATAAATTTTGAAGTATAATCAATGCAGAAGATTGCTCATATTAGGTGATTTATTCTCAGTGTTCAACAATTGTGTCGAAAGCTAAATTTTATATATGGTATTGTGATGTCTCCAAAGTGGTTTTCCCTTATTATTAAAATTAACACAATTTTTTAGGATACACTTATTGTTGTTGTGTGATTTTCTTGATTGGTTTCTGCCTGGGGTGAATTAAATTCCTTTCAAGTAATTCATCTTAATTGGTTCCTACTCAAGATTAAAATGATTTTAAGTTAATTGTTTTGATTGGTTTCCCTCAAGTCAAGAATTAAAGATCCTTTCATAATATCACAGTAATTTCTAGGAATATAACACTGGGATTAATAAGAATATTATAGTAATTGAAAAACTTGCACATTTGTACAAGCTACAAACATTCAAAGTGCCCAAAAAGTTAGAGTTAAGTTGAAAAATAGATTTACCTTTCTTACATAGCTGACTTCATTAATCCATCATACAAATTTTACTCCACCCACCCAATAGATTTAGGCACAGGTCATACTTACAACATTTATAAACCTTATCTATACTCTCAACTAGGTGATCCCACAATAATGGGTTATAGTTTTTGGCCAAACTTGACATTAAAATCGGGATTTTTCACCAGATATTCACTTTCTTACACCCATAGAAGTTAAACCATTAAGAATTTGAAGATGAATCAAACTAGTTATTTGTTCGATCTTTTGTGTAGATTCTAATTATATTTAAAAAATTAAAAATTAAAAAAAAATGTGAATCATTTTATGTAATTTTTAATAACATATTTTTCTACTAATCAAGCTTTTTTAAAAGTGATATTCACTTCAGACCACATAACTTTTTTTATAGATAAGATACAATTCTAATTTTTAAAATACAAAATTTTCACACCAATATCTAGTGCATGTATATTTTTTCATAATTTTTTGTTACATAATTTTTTTAAATTAATTTTCCAAGTCAGAGTAATTATAATTTGGAAAGAGGTGCACTTCGGCCCACATAACTTTTTTTGTATTCATTTGAATTAACCTATTCTTTTTTTTGTTGGAATAAGGACATAAATACTTAGTGAAAATGTATTTTTTAGAAAAAAATTCTCTATTTTTCTATTTTTTCGTATGTGTGAAACAAAGAACTTGATGTTCATTGAAAATCCTACATTCACAAGAAATTAAAAATAAATATAATAATCAAATTAAACATATTTAAAATTATACTTTTTGGGAAGCTTATAATAAGGGCTACATGCTTACAAAATATAAATTTTAAATGAATTCATTTGATCACCCAAAAGGTAAATCAAAAGTGGTTTTTTATCAACATTTTTGATAGGTGTAGAGGAGACTCGATTATAGGTATGGTTTAAATCTAACAAGGTTTTATCCAAGGGGTTTTGATCAATCTCTCTTTAATTAAAATCATTTAAATGGAACCTGTAAAAATCTTAAATCATTGTATTTTCTAAAAATATGTGATTTCAAGCCAAAATCAGGATGTCGCAAAAAGTGTAACCCATTATTGTGGCAGCACCCAACTCTCAAATAATTTCATAGTAGGAATTAGTCATTAACCTAGCAATCTATCTCACTCTTATGTTCCATTGCAATAGATTGCCCAAGTTAGAGATTACACACATAACTTTGAAATCTGCTCCATCATTTAGGTATACCTGCCTAGGTTCAGCAGAGCTTAAAGTGCAGGGAGTTTTCAATCATCTATACCCCATTCATTAGGAAAAAATGTTAACATAGAGCTTGGCACCCTCTTAAGGTTTACAACTTTCATTTTTGAGAGCTAACAGTTGGTGTGCAAAGGTTATTCACAAGTAGAAGGAATTAATTTTTAGGAGACATTTACTTTGGTGGAAAGAATGGAAGCAATCCAAATTTTTCTTACATTTTTAGTTCATAAGGGCTTCAAGGTATATCAGATGGATGTTAAATCTACATTTTTAAATGGTGAATTAAGAGAAGTCTACATAGAGAAACCTAATGGATTTCAACTATCAGCAAACCCAAGAATGGTATGCAGACTTAAGAAGGTGTTATATGGTCTCAAGCAAGCCCCCAGGGCTTGGTATGCAAGGTTGGTCAAATACTTACTTTAGCAAGGCTTCAAGAAAGGTACCACATATAGCAATCTATATATTAAAATTAAGGATGAAATAATTCTAATAATTGTTGTGTATGTTGATGATATAATCTTTGGTGGGAATGATGAAATGTGTAAGAAGTTTGTTGAAGAGATACAGAAAGAGTTTGAAATTCTATGATAGGTGAGTTAGCATTATTTCTTGGACTTCAAATTGCTCAATCATATAATGGTATCTTTATCTCTCAAGAAAAGTATGTGAAGAAAATACTGAAGAATTTTGGCATTGAAGACTGCAAACTAGTGAGTACCCCTATGGTAACCAGTTGTTATTTGACCAAAGATGATGAGTCACCTAAGTTTGATCAGACTCTATATAGGTTTATGATTCAGGGGTTACTGTACTTAGCAACATCAAGGCCTGATATTATGCAAGCTATCTATTTGGTACAAGATTTCAAGCCGATCCAAGAGAAACTCATGTGAAGGTTGTCAAAAGGATTTTCAAATACTTGAAGAGCACTTTGAATTATAGATTGTGGTATCAAAAAGGTGATGAATTTTCCCTAAGTGCATATACTAATGTTGATTAGGCTGGTAGTGTTAATGATAGAAGAATTACCAATTATGGAGCTTTATTTTTGAGACATAAATTGGTCTCATGGTTTAGTAAGAATCAAGATTCAATATCCATACCAATAGTAGAAGTACATTATATAGTTGCAACATCTTGCTGTACTCAAGTGATGTGGATTAAGAAAACACTAAATTATATAATAGTAATGTATGATGAACCTATTCCTATTCTATGCGATAATAAAAGTGATATCAATATATCAAAGAATATAGTGATGCATTTTAGAACCAAGCATATATCTATCAGGTATCACTTTCTAAGAGACAAGGTTATAGATCAAGAGGTAAAATTGAAGTGTTCCTACAAAGGAATAGGTTGCAGACATCATTACAAAGGCACTTTCTAAGGACACATTTGACTACCTCTAACAAAAGAGGGGTTGTTGCCCCTCCTTCTAACTAGATGCATAAATGGTTCATTTTTTCAAGGAGATCAATTCAAGATATATTTTTATCCTTGGATTGATGAGGGATACCTCTCAGGGAGAGTAGGTCGAAGGATTTAAGGTTTGTGTAGATAGGGGGAGCTTGTATGTTGCTACAAGCTAAGTTGAATACCACTAGCCCTTTGCCCTTGATGTCAAAGGGGGATAAATTGCATATATAGTTAGTGTTGCCATCAATTCCAAAGGGGGAGATTGTTGCAAGTATGTTACAGGTGTTGTCATTGATGTCAACATAATGGAGATTATTGCGGGTGTTATCTTTGATGATGTAATAGAGTAGTATTGTCATATTTATGAAGAGTTTTGTAATTGTTTCTATGATGTTGAGAATGATTTTATTCCATATCTCTTGATGTGAAGAATTGTATAAGTTGTGGAAGAAAGCATGAAATATTTTCATGCAAATAGAGGCTCAAGAAGTTGGACTGAAGATGCTCAGAAGAATGCTCTGCATTCCTCTACATTTGAAGATATGGCCTTGTGGTTTGGAAGTTAGATAGAGGAAGATATGATGTATGTATGTTCCTAATTTTAGTGCACAAATTTTACCGTAGAAGTTTCCAAAGCTAGGTAGGGTGAAGACTGTGATGTTACAGTCAAGAAGGTTCAAAGAAATGCTCTACATTTCTCCCTAGTTGATGTTCTGGTCTTGCGGTTTAGAGGATAAGTTAAAATGGTCTACAGGTTTTCTCATTTCAATTTTTAGAGGTTTTGGTGTATCACAAGTCTATTTTTAATGTTCTATCTCAAGCATGTGTATTTAGGTTTACTAGAGTTGATGGGTTATGTGACTATTTGCTTGCACCAAGATAAAGTAGCATGAAGTTATGAAGGAAATGCATGTGAATACCTTTGAATATCATATAATGTTTATAAAGTGAACTACATATTTTTTTCTAGTCTCTTTGGTGTCATTGGGTAAACCCACAAAAGTTGGTTTACAATTCCAATGAGGAAGAAAAGTTGCAAAAATGACCCCATGCAAAAGAAATTGGTTTTTGGGGATTCAAACGAACTTTTGGTTCGAGCGAACCCAAAGGGGGTTCGATAGAACCCCTCTTCGAGTGAACCCATTTAATGATGGGTCCCACCATTCCCAAAAAAAAACCAAAAGTGAAGGCTTGTGGAAAGGGGGTTTGAGAAAACCCCCCTGGTTCACTCAAACCCCCCTTTTCATCCCTTCTCCCCCTTAGGCACCAAAAAATTCTATAATTGTGTGCTTTGAAGCTCGGGTTGAGGATGAAAATGGAGGATACTTCACAAACCCAACTGGATGATGGTAGTCCTCAGAATGAGCTATCCAATGAATATAATTTTAATATGTTTTGGTTTTATTATGTATTTATTTTTTTAATTTTATTAAACATAGGTTTTTCACTGAAAATCAAGCTCTTTGTTTTGCACATGTGGAAAAATAGTAGATTATCAAAAAAAACAAAAAATATGAGTGCACCAGATATTGGAGTCCTTGATCCAACAAAAAAAACTTGAATTTCGATACATACGAAAAAAGTTATGCATTATATAGTCTGCCTTTGTCTGAATTTTAATAGGTTTGACTTTGAAACTTGATTAAGGAAAAAATATTCAATAAAAAACTATGAAACCAATTGGAACACTATATATTGTAGTTAAAAATCTAAATTTTAAAAAATTATAATTTTATCCTTCATGAAAAAAAATTATGTGTTATACGATGAGCATCACTCCTTAAAAATGTTGTTTACTGAAAAAAAATAGTTTTCAAAGGAGATTAAAAAAGAAGTGCAATTTGATTCCAAAACTTTTAAATATATATATATATAGAATCTATGGACAAAATTTCACAAATCACTAGTTTGCATCATCTTCAAATTCCTCACATTTTGGCCGCTATAGGTGCCCAAAAGTGAATATTTTGTTAGAAAAAAAAATTCAATGTCCAGTTTGGCCAAAAATTGTAAACCAATATTGTGGGATCACCCCGCCTTTGGTCTAGAACTAACGTGTGGAAGGATAAGTGTTTACTAGGTTGACTCGGTATGTTGAAGTGTTCATGCCAAATATTTGAGGTGTGCGCCAACATGGGAACGTCATCTATGGTAAAATAGGTCATTCTTATCTCTTGGCTTGGACTACATTTACACTTTTTACAAAGGATGTGTTTAAGTCAACTTATTATGTATGTTTCCTATTTCATGTCATAAGTTTCATTTTGGTTGAAAAGGAGAAATTTTTTAAGCTTATGAAGGAATATAAATGGAAGTTCAAGATTGTTTCAAAGTGTGTTTGATGTGTGATTGATGTAATATGGTGAAAGCAGTGTGTTGAAGACAAAAGAATGTGTGATTTTGTGAGTATGCAAAGAAATGTATAAGTTCTCATGAAGGTTTTAAGTTGAAAGTAGTAGTATAAGTGTGAGTGTTGAAGTGTGACAAAGGAAGTGAGTCGAAGGCAACAGAGTTTGTTAAGTAGAGGAGTTGAAGATTGTGTGCTAGAAGCATTGAGCTAAAGGAAACAAAGTTTGTTGTGTGAGTAGTTGTGCGAAAAGCAATGAGCTTGAGGTATCAAAGGTGTTGAAGGTCTTTGCAGTAATGATTGATCAACAAATTTCATCAAGGGTTTTTGTATAGAGGTTGTAGCCCCATTTTGTAAGTGTTGGTGTTTGTAGGGAGTTTTAAACTTCCTTTGGTTGAAGCCATAAAACTAATTGTAAATATTGTTTTATTTGTGAGGTTGGATTTGGATAGTAGCTCCAAGAAGCTTGCTTACCATGGATTTTCCCTTCTAGGGTTTTCCACATATATCTGGTGTTGTGATTGTGTGTTTGAGTTTTGATATACATTTGATACTTTATCTATTTAAAGCAGCAAGAAGCTTTGATTAAGTTGAATTGGATAAAATTTAGGGATATACTGATTCACCCCCTCTTATTATATCATTGTGCTCTAGGAAATGTCCATATACATTGACTTCATCTTCAAATGGTACTTTTTTTTCTTCATGTCAAGAGCATTTGAGGGAGGATGTTAAACATGAATTTATGAACATGTGTATTTTGGTTCATGTCACTTTTTTCTTTTCTTTTCTTTTTTTGTTTTCTCTATGGATTTTTGATATGTTAGAGAATTGTAAAATGATTGGAAGCCACTATTCTTATCTTTTCCAAAAATTTGAGTCTATTTCACTTTCTTTTTTTTAATTTGTATTTTTTATTGATCCATGTATATTGTGCTCCTCCTTCCACATGGTTTCCACTATATTATTTCAATTTTGATCTCATGTTTTATTATTTGTTACCTTTGTATATTATTTATTGTCTACTCATTTGTCTCTCAAATGTTTCTTGTGTCAATCATACATGCTATGTTCCCCACCTTAGGGAATGTCCCCTTTATGTTGAACTTGTTTTTTTCATTATGGATGTTAATTTGAATACTACATGTTAATATTTCAAGTTATTATTGTCTTGCATTTTCATACCTTATAACACACATTTTCATTTGTATATATTCATTATATTTCACATATTACATCTTACACGACATGTACATATGCTCACATGTTTCTACCTACAACATGGGATCTTATCACTTGATTATTATTTTTACCATATGGTACATGAGACACCTTGTTGTCTCTTATAACATGGTCCTTCATGATTAAAAATATTTTTATCTTATCTCATGTTTTTCACATGATGATATATAAGACATTTTAATATGATTATTGATCTTATTTACATGATAACATCTATCTAGATATTACTTGTTCCTTTATTCTATAATTTCTTTCATCATTTGTATGTAAAGAATCATCTAGTATTATATAACATCATTTATGTTTTTCATTTTTATTTTTACAATGTCTCTCATAAGGTCCTACCCTACATCACTCTCATTTTATTATGATGGCTACAGCATAGCTCGACATTAGTATATTTTAGTTATTATTTTTCAAAGTGTTTCAAATTTTAAGGTCAAATGTGACAAATTCTAAAAATCAAGGAAAACACTTACACTTTTTGGCCAAAAAGTGGACTCAACTTCTTGCACACACCCTGTGATAAACTGGAGAGGGTATATAATATCATTAATTTATTTTTGTATTTATTTTTACAATGTCTCTCCAAGGTTCCTACCCCACATCACTCTCATTTGTTGTGATGGCTACTTCATAGCCCTAACTTAGTCCCTTTTGATTATGAATTCTCCTTTGTAATCCTACATCACTTTCTTTTGGTTATGATGACACCTTTGTAGACCTAACCCACTATTTTTTAGGTTAAATTGATTTTTTCATGATTCTACAACTTTTTATATTTACATGATATTTTTTGACTTTGTAAGGTGAAACTTACATTCATTTCTATTATATAATTTGTTCTTATGCTACTCAAAATTTTATGCATGTAGGTCAATAGATCAAGCTATTATCACACATCATATATGTGGATCATCATCTATATTCATATATTTTATATATGTGAGTTCCATCTACTTTCATATTGGCTACTTTTTTACTTTGACATACATGATGTAGAAGTTTATAGTGAACTCCTCAACAACCCAAGATCACATGCAAGACAAAATAACTTCCACAAAGAGAGATGGAAGAAATATCATGCTATGATTATGGATGCAAGATTGTCAAAATGAACTTGATTGTTATTCATATATGATTATAATGTATATATGATTCCTTTCTTATATAGGCAAGGTGTGATGATGTACCAACATTAAATGAGTGTGTCATAATTAGATGGCATGAATCGACATTAAATAACCTAGGACACATGCATTAAATAAAATCCAACTAGATAAGATATGATAAGATTTTTCTAGACAACTAAGATTTCTAGAAAAATAAACTAGGACCTAAGTGGACTTAACAGTGTAAATAGGAGCTAGATAGGTAAAAAACCTATTGACACCAACACCCCCCTTAAGTACAACTAAGGGAGAACTTTTTCAAATAACACAAAGTTGGGTCTTGGCTATGAAGCCATTTTAGGTATCCATGTACAAATGCAAATACAATCTCTCACAAATGAAGAAAAAGGAGAAAACTCAATGTGACAAAACTCCTCCCCAAAAGAGATATAAAAAACAAAATGCTCTCAATAATGCATGAGAAGGCGAAAACCCCATTTGAGGAAAAAGACCCCCAATAAAGTGAATGAATAGGATGGGATACCCACAAAAAAGGATTAGTCATATGCATCAATCGGACCCCAAATAAAGATTAATTGGGGTGTAATGTGTTTGGTTTCTGGTGCTTTAGTAAGGAGATTAATATGTAGGAGTCATTTTTAATGGGCACCAAAATGATTCTATAAGGTGCTAACGTGAATTAGACCCATTGACTTTTGAGCGGATTTGAATGATAAAAGAGTTTTAATTAGATATTAAAAGTGACACATTTAGGTTTTTTTTTAAAAAAAATTGGTGGTTATAGTTAGCGAGTACTGGGACATTAGGTGACGACAAGTGGACGACACCTCTAAAAGGTGTCTTTTTGACCTCCGCACACATATCGGATTGCCCAAAAGCCAAAACCTTAGTTATAAGATCTTAACTCATGTGCAAAAAAAACCCATAAAAAAAATTTCCAATTCGACATACGGTTTGAATTCTACGGTTGCGCGAACCTAGCCCTGGCAGATACTGGGTCTTCTCCCCCAGCGGCTATTTTTTATATATATTTTCTTGTATCATAAACATAGTGAAACGAAGCTCGACACTCACAATGCCGAGATTGCGTGTGATTTTGTCCTCTATCTAATTGGCATCTTTAAAGGGACAAACAAAAAGATTCATTTAAGGGGAAAAAAGAAGCTGTGTGGTCGGCAAAACACCCAGCCAGATGGCCCAAATTGATAGGTGGACAAGAAATTTCATTTTCCACCCCTAGGGAGACAACGTATTCACATTGGAATTCATGCTAATCTATTTAAGTATCTAACCCTGAGAATGAATGAAAGAACAATTTACGGAATCCAGATTAAATTTGTTTTTATATTCTTTTTTAAGTCGGATTTCCTACTATTAATGAAAATTGTATTGTTGTTAAAGTGACATTACACTATAACTGAAAACCTAAGTCTAATACAGCAATAGGAAAACAAGAAAAATGGTTCTTGTCCTGATTGAACAGTCATGGCAAAATACCTTCAAAAGAAAACAAAGTTTCAACGAAGTAAACATTGGTGGGGAGCCTGAAACATCCCTACAACTGGAATGTCCTCCCATCCTAATTGAACAGTCATGGAAAAATACCTTCAAAAGAAAACAAAGTTTCAATGAAGTGTTGGTGCAGAGCCTGAAACCTCCCTGCAATTGGACTGTCCTCCCGTCCTGATTGAATAGTCATGGAAAAATACTGTCAAAAGAAAACAAAGTTTCAATGAAGGAAGTGTTGGTGTGGAGCCTGAAACATCCCTGCAACTGGAATGTCCTCCTGTCCTGATTGAACAGTCATGGCAAAATACCTTCAAAAGAAAATGAAGTTTCAACGATGTAAGTGTTGGTGTGGAGCCTAAAACATCCCTGCAACTGGAATGTCCTCCTGTTGTGATTGAAAATTCATGGCAAAATATCTTCAAAAGAAAATGAAGTTTCAACGAAGGAAGCGTCGATGCAGAGCCTAAAACATCCCTTCACCTAGAATGTCCTTCTGTCCTGATTGAACAGTCATGGCAAAATACCTTCAAAAGAAAATGAAGTTTCAACAAAAGAAGCATCGGTGCGGAGCCTAAAACATCCCTGCAACTAGAATGTCCTCCTGTCCTGATTGAACAGTCATGAAAAATACCTTCAAAAGAAAACAAAGTTTCAACGAAGGAAGAGTTGGTGCGGAGCCTGAAACATCCCTGCAACTGGAATGTCCTTCCCTCCACTACGATGACAACAAATTCAAGGTGGATTTCCTCGACTTTCACTCTGATGACCTCTCCTTTACCTACACTAATGACTCAACTCTTGAAACTTATGCTCAACTCAACACCACCAGCCCACCCAATGATGATATTTTTGCAATAACCCAATAGAATTATTCTAGGTCTGAATGGTACAAGCGGAATGGCCCTGCACCCAAAAAAAGAAATGCTTGGGTGCTTCAGTCTTGTGACCCTATGTGGAAATACACTTAGATGTATAGAGCAGAGACCTGCATGACCGAAGATTTGGAGGAAGATCAGGGGAATAATAAGCTGGAAGCGGAGGAGAGATCGATCCAGGTGAAGGTGTGGAACTGGTTCAACGGAGATTTGGTCATAAGAAGCTTCAGTTCAGCAACCATATCTGGAAATACACTCAGATGTACAGAGTCGAGACCTGCATGACCAGAAATTTGGAGGAAGATTAGGGTAATAATAAGCGGGGTAGCGGAGGAGAGATCGATCCAGGTGAAGGGGTGGAGCTGGTTCAGCGGAGATTTGTGTCATGTCCCCTTCCAGTTGACATCTCTTAGAGATTATGATTAGCCTATTATGCGACCCTCGTAGGCTGATAGGATGGATAGAGGGTCTTGTTGAAGCTTGGCTTGGCTTCGAATCGTCAGAATTTACCAGTTGGCTTTCGTTCGGGCTCATTCGGACGTCTCTTGCCTGACTTGCTATTTTTAGCAGTATTAGTCATTCAGCGAAGCACCCCTGCTATTTTTAGCAGTATGGTTTGGTCATGAGCAAAATCAATCACTTATTCTCCAGCTTCAGACGGTTCGTTAATCAGACGTAAATTGAGAAAGATATTAATATTTTAATTGTCAAGTTAAATATTAATTATTGAAGCTTATATTATAAAGTTATAATATTATTTAATATTATAACTTAAGTGATTTCTTGAAGGGTTCGACCAACATTGAAGGGGGCCACTTTTTAATTATATTTTATAATTAAAAGTGCATCGAGACTATTGAAAAATTAAAAGTTAAAATTCAAATTTTATTTAAATGATGCCTTTCGAGGAAAAAGTCAACCCTCTTGAGGATATAAGGGTTTTCATTGAAAACAGAGCTCATTATGTTGAAAATTGAATTTTTGTTCAAGTCTTCTTCTGAGAATAGAGCCAAGGGTTCCAATTTTCATTTGGCATTGGAGAATGAGCCATCTTCAGTGTTGCAGTTCAGAGGCTGTGAAATACCAGCTAATCTATTGCTTTCAAAGAGATATCTTCATCCAGAAGTTATCACAAAGCTTCACAATCGAAAATATATTCAGGGTTTTTAGTGTAGAATTCATCCGGAAGAGATTCTTATTTATAGGCGCTTATTTCTTGAGATCTGGAGACATCAAATCAGGTTCGTACTTTTTATTGTTTGCTACTGTTACAAAAGTTGTACTATTGCTTCAGGGTCGTACTTTTCCAGTACCAGGTCGTACCTCTTGCATTGGGAAAATCACCTTCTCTTTTGGTAGACTTCCATCTCTAGTTGGGGCGCATACTTCATTGGATACATTTGCTATCATCTGGAATAGGAGAAAATTGGATCTATATGATGGGCACGTAAATTCATTAATCTCTCAGCTTGCTGCAATAATCAGGTTTTTCATATAAAGTTGTTGCTTTTTAAATTGCATGTTGTCAGATCTTATTTGTAATCATTGTAAGAGATCAATAAACTCTTTGGTAGCATTATACTCAATAGATTCTATCATTTCCAGTGTTGCAATATTTAATTTGAATTTATTAGCAAATTCTTTTCAAAATCGCATTATTCCTCTTTATGCAAAAATACACCAAAAAAAACTGAAAAAATGATCAAAAATAAGAAAAATCAAACAAAGTCAGAAGTCAGTTAGAACAGGGGTTTCTACAGTGGTATCAGAGCTAAATCCTGCCATCTTTAGGGTTTAGCATTCTTATGTAGTCACAAGAGGTTGGGCCTCACAGATATTACACTCGCAGGAGAGCCTTGATTGACAGGCAACAAGGTTTGAATAGGCAGCCGGGTACCATGGCTGAAAGAACAAAAATTCCTCCAAACCCTAGGGATTAGGACGATGCAGAGGTTCTAAACACTCTTAGAGATTTATGAGAAGGTCAACGACAGTCCAACAATGTACTATAGTAGTTGGCAGTGGCAATCCATAGGTTAGGTATGCCGAGGAGACCGTCACAACATCGTGACGAGAATAGGAGTGATGCAGGATCCTAGAGAGCACCTAGGATTGTTTCACGGACGGCAGACAGGCCAACTAGGCCTACATTTGTGAGACAGGAGCCCGATGAGGTTGTTGCAGGTGAGGAGCATGACGATTTGTTCACTGATACACTTATGGCAGTGAACGATGAGTGGGAGTTAGTCCCACCTGAGGTTAGAGAGAGGATTACCTTTGACAGATTCATCACATAGAGGAGAGAGCATCTCAGGGGCCGACATGATTGGAGGCCTAGACATAATAATAATAGCAATCTGAAGCATGCCACAAACAGACTTACCCTAGCTATGTTTGACAGTAGTGGCAAGGTCATAGCACAGGCCTGGATCAATAAACTTAATACTTTCCTCACATTGC
>VDFB02140504.1:0-17729 GCA_007258455.2 Sequoia sempervirens
TTTAGATGTTCAATATGTACCACCATTTTGTTGGTTGTCTTCAATAGCGCTTGTGTAATGTAAATTTGAAAAGTATTTGTAGATTACTTCATCCAATAGACCTATATTTGAGTGAACATCATTTCGTGTTGCTTCTTTGGCTTTAAAATTTTGTATCATATGTGTTGAATTACTACACATATAATCAGATGGTGGATGTTGTGTTAATCTGGAATTTTGAACAAAAAACTGACGTGCTTTGGCTATAGAGTCCTCTTTGTAAGATGAGCACAAAGCATCTTTAGAGAAATTCCATTGACTTAAAATGATATAATTGGACTTTTTACTTGCCTTAGTTACTTCCATGCACCTACCAATTGTTTCATAGGCATTTGCAGCTTCTTCAATCATATCAAATGTTCCAAGCTGAAATTTCTTAGATCCAGGCTCCCTAATTTTTGTAGCAAAACGACCCCATGGGTGTCTCCTAACTTTATATTTGTTTTGATTCTTACGGTACCTGAATCCCTTTTGATTCAATTTAAGTTCACTTTCTTCAATTTCTTTTGCAAGCTCCTCAGAACTTGAATGGCTTGGCACTGTATCCATTTCTTCTTTGCATTATCTACTTCTACTCAAGAATGTTATCATGAGACATTAAGGTTAACTTTAATGTGTCTCTAGTTTCTTGGGTTTAGATTTGGAGGCTAACTACTTATAGTTTGGACTAAAAGCATTTGGCAATAATCTATGCAAAGAAGTCCGAGAATACTACTACATTGCATATCAATAGGATAAGAAATTGAGGGGTATGTTTTACTAGGATTAACAAAAATATCAGTAGGCACATTTCAACAAGTAGGACAATACATGGGAATAGCATATAATTTTGATAGAAAAAAGCGAACATTGTTTGCTAAAATAGAGTATACAATTTATAAAAGTTTTCATATGGGAAAACCATTTGTACGTAGTTTCTGTTTGGTCCACGTTGTGTAGATTTAGGGCCACTAGGCAATGCACCTACAAGTGCACTGGTTTGATGTGCTCTATACTTGTACTCCTGAAGTCCCTAGAAAGAACAGGGTCTTACTATATCTCTTCACACAGATATGTCAATGAATTCAACTGCAACTCTTCGAAGGGTATATGTTGTCTGGAATCAACTACCTAGTGTTCTAATCATATGATGCTTTGGGCCTTTCTTAACCCTGATGACAGATAATGTAGAATGTAAGACAATTGATTTTAGTAATCCCTATACAATTGATCTTATTAATAAATTTATATCAATTAAAATTCTAAATTCTTGAATATAAATCAAGTACTATGTTAGGCAGACTTGATGTCGGTTATTGCAATCCTAGCCATCTACTTGTCTACAACATTTGGATTGAATCTGCCCCTTATGGATAAATATTCCCTTATATAGCATCTTTGTATAATAGTCAATTGAACGGAGATCAAATGTGTATAAAATCACACAATTCAATTGTCCCATATAAATTTGACAAAGTCCTTTAGAACTATGCAAGAAATTTAGAAGAATAATTAGTAAGAACATGAACAAAATCTTGCATCCGCAAGCCATTGACTAGTTGCAAGATGACTAGACATTTTTTGTTGTTTAGTGGGATATATTTCAGTGACATCACACCCCTATCAGACAAGAGGCAGGGAGATAAAAATCTTCTTTAGTTTTGAAATCACTTCTTGCATCAGACATTATAGTGTATCTTTTCTTTCTCCAGAAGGATTGGTGCTTAGTAAGTATTGCATGTATATCTTGGTCATGCTGAGTCAAAATACTTCCTCTAAGATCCTTATAACTAGACTCTTTTAAATGCATACATCAAGATAGGAATTATATTATTGCTTTCCTTTTATCATTATGTAGAAAATATAAATATTTGGAACCATGAAAATTGAATTTTATTTTTAAACATATGAAAATAATTTGTTATGGTGAATTATGATTATTCTTAGAAGAGCCAATTACAGATTAAGGTCACTCTTCGTAGAAAATGTTGTGACATTCAAATGTGGGTTGCTACAAGGATCATCTAGCCTTATCAGGTTGCTCACATCTTTTATTCACCTGATCTCACTAATCAATGGAACAACAACAACCAATGGTTGCACAAAAATTCATAATGGAGTACATCAAATACTAAATCAAATCCTAAATCATAAGTATATCCCAATACTAAATCATAAATTTCATTATGCCTCTTCTATTGGTTAGAAGAAGGAAATATTGACAAAAAAAAACCATAAGTTAATGTCTTGATAGACGTAGGTAAACCAATCTAATTTTGTTGAATTTATATACTTATGTGAGAAGATAAAGGATAAACCAAATTTATAAAAAGTATATGATCTAAGAATAATATGTAGGGTTCTCCTAATAGTAAATCAAAAATTTTGACCAGTTGTCATTCGAATACAAGAATGACATTATTTTGAAACATGTGGAGCAAGCTGTAGCAAAGATTTAATGTGGTGGAAATTTGTGGTGAAAAGTTATTTTTCAAGAGAAGAATAATTAAAGATGGCCTAGGTGTTACTTTTAGTCCAGCCAAACCAAGCCAGTCGATGGCCAAGCTTTTTGAGTTATGTCTATTGTTTTAGCTGCTTGGGAGACTTTTTTATTATAAAAAAACTATCTAAGTTGAAGCTAATTTATTTTAAAGTCCATGTTGTGCAGATTTCATCTGAAAGTAAAATCCCCAAATGTAGAAAATATATGGGACCTCGTTAAAATACCGTACAGGGGAAGGAGGAAACCACGTCATTGTTGATGATGTGGGGATCAGAACTTGCTACCACTGTAAAGTAGACATAAAGTTAGTGCCCTCACCCACTATAAAAGTAGACATGCCAGGTGTTGTCGAAGCAAATATAGGCAGTCAAACAATCATGTTCAAGGCAACGCCTATCCTCCAGATGTACATTTGACACATTTAATTTTGTTGCATTTGAATCATTTCGTGTCACATGAACTATGAAAACGCATCATCTTCTTTCATTTCGAGAATAAATGCTCTCTATATCAAAGTACTTATTAACATCTTTTATATGTTAGAGGCTCACTTTATTTGCATTGGATATTAATTGTGTTAATTCATAATTAGTTCCATTTAATTTCAGGTGCATTGGAACACTGAGAAGCATTTGATCGTTGTGCATTTCCCGATGGCACTGATCACTAGGATTCAAACACAATGGAATTTTTTGCATACCTTTTTCTACCTTGTCTAAAATCATAATTTTTGCTCACAAAAGAGTGGTTTTATTGCTAGTGGTGTCGAAAGTGGGAGGATTGAGTTTCGATGACTTTGGCAACAAAATGGGTAGAGGGATAGTTCCTGAGGCTACATAGGCTATGTATAAGATGACTTGGGTCAATATAATCGATGTTTGTGACAAAACTGCTAACATAGAAATGGTCATTTCTGACGGCATGGATGGATAGTGGATTTTTCTTGGTTGTCTTAGAATAGTTTTTTTTTAGTTAAATTTTTCAGTTATAGTTTTATGTGGGTAGGTTTTCTATTAGTTTTGGGTTGTTTTGCAGATTCTGGTGAGACAGTCAGTGTTGACAATCTTTTGATGGTTACAGAGGCTTTGCTTGTCATGCCTTTGAAGGTAAGAGATTCACTTCCTTGGGGTTTATGGATGAACTAAAAATGATTTTAAAATCTTCATAATTGTTTGTCACGTGGACTACACTTCACTGATAAGTTTTAATTGTTTGTCGCATGGACTACACTTCACTCTATTTTAAATTGGATTTGAAATCAGGGTTATGCATTTTGTGAAGAATTTTTTGAATTTTATCTTTATTATTTTTGAAAATGCATATCGGGTGAGAATTTTCTTAAAATTTAGTATCTTTGTGAAATATGTAAGGGAATTCATAGTTTTTGATAGTTATTGTCAGAGAGTGTAAGGTTGAAAATGTCGGGAGGCTATTCGAGCCTTCCAACCAACCATCTTCTTCGTTATGTGCCTGTGGCTAATTTTTTTTCAATTTTTTTGCTATTTTTAAAGCTTTGTTTGATGGGTATTGTTTAGATTGTGTTATTGTGTTAAAGTATTATGGAATCAACTGCCTAATGCTTAGGTTATTTTAGCTTTAACTCAAATTATAAACTCTTGTAAAGAACTTTCAGGTTAGGGTTGTGTTTTTCTATAGTTTTAGCTTCTTGGTTGTTTGTGAATTTATTTACTCAGTTTAAAAGAGCGTTTGAAATTAATTATGTAGATTTTTACAGTTAATTTCAAAATATCGCTGTAACTGAGTAAATAACCTTATACAGTTAATTGGAAAAGCTTTCTTAGATATCAATATGGTTGTAATTGTTGATAGAAAATAAATTTACACAGTTAATTTCAAATGCTCTCTTTTTCCCACAAGTTTTTTTTGGGGAGGGGAGGCATGCCATGATAGTAACAATAAAGTTGAGGTTCATCAAGTTCATGACAGTTATAAACATTGATAGAGGAGAAAAAACCTTTTGATTGATCCAGAGATGTTGGCATCTTTTGAGACCTCAGTGGACAACTTTAGAGTAGATATCTTGGATGATGGTAACTGTAAAAGTATACTTAGAAGAAGGATCTTGGGAGATATGAAGAAAACTGCTCCCTTGGAGGGCAGGATAGCGTTTCCCTATACACCATCACCCTCACAGAATTAGGAAGACTTGTGAGGACTATCACACCTTAAATGTCGAAGATAGTCATATATCACATGACAACCTATGAGTGTTTTATGAGTTAGTTAAGAGTTTTAGAAGAGGGCAGTGAAAAAATAGTATACAGTGCATGGATAAGGCATTGCTACTTACAGGTGAACATGACAGTCCATAGGGCATAGATGAAAATGATGGTGCAAAAGCCTATGACTGACATTGCCTATGAGGAAATAATGATCTATTCAGTGTTGATGGAGGCAATAAGTGGTTATAAAACAAGGAAGGCAACACTCAATAGATGATAGTGCCAATGCATTGTCGGAGTCCTCATGAAGCATAATGTTGATGCTTAGGTAGTCATCACAAAACAATATACCACAATATCACCCACGGACAACCTACAATAAGTTATGATTGTAGTCCAAGTAGACAAGGCCTTGTATAGGTCTGAGATATATACCATGCATGTGAAAAGAATCCCAAAAGCAGACTTGACAAATTAGATGTGCATGGTCACAGGGCAGTCAACAATATAATAAAGATATTGTAAAGCCCTGTTAAGAGTGCATGTTATCTTCAAAATGCTAAAAATCTATATGAGGGCCTATTTACCTATAAGTAACATTACCAAGCCATATTGTGAGAGAACTATGCATTTTAGCAAACAAGAAGAATAATGAAAAGATAGCTACAACCCTGTTATGATAGTCTTATATGACTGTCTAGATGATGAAATCGAACCTTGTGTATAGTTGACAAGTAGCATGAAGACAAGTAACAATGAAATGTAATGTGAAGTGGGAAATCAAGCATACTAACAATCTACACGAAGAATGATAGGAATGTTGCAGGTTTGTGATAAGTACAAGTGAAAAAGGTTCAGGAATACCAATCTATTTAGTGTTGAACAAGGTAGTGAGCTAAGTATTAGTGTTACAGTTTTGATTTCAGTTTGTATTAGTCTCTTAGCAACTAGCTTGTTTTTTAAGATTCATTTAGGTTTTTTCATACTATTCTTGGTAGTTATGTATTGGACTGTAATATGCAAAGTTTTTTTTTTTTCCATTTGTGTATGCTGATCTAATTTTTGTTTTTGCTTTCTTTTTTTGGGTATGTGCAAGATCATCATGGCAAAACAAGCCCTTAAGTGGTAAAAATTCAAAAATCTGAGTAGGCAACTTGAAATAGAAATTTGAATAAGTTATCTATATTATTTCAAAAATATCTAAGAATAGAATCTATAGAAAATTGAATGTAGTTTCTAAACTACTAGGTTTGTTTAAGAAAAATAAAAATCTATTTGGTGAAAATTTGAAATTTCAATAGTGGTTTAAATTTTAGGGAAAAATAGAAGTAGGTGTTTGTTGACCACCCTAACCACAATAAAATGATAATATTTTTTATAATATTTAGATATAAGTAGAAGACTCATGCCTGATGTGATGCATATTTTTGGTAATTTTTTCCAAGTAAATAATTAATTATGAATTTTTATTACAACTTTTAAAAATATAAAACTTGTATGTCTGACCACCTTAACTTGTAAAACTTCATGAAATTCATTTTTCTTTTTTTAATCCTATATTAAGCATAGAATGTGACGATGTTTTGATTCAAAAATGTGATATCGCTTTGAAAGCTATAGATTTTTTCAATCAGGATCAATCGTGACTTTAGTCATAATTTGAATAGAAAATGAATAATAATTATTTATTAAATTCAAAGTAAAGCATAATTATATCGAGAATCTCCTTTGAAAACCCTTTTTCATTTCATCAATTTTGCCATCACCACATACCCATCGTATTGCCAATTTTTGCCCATCATGATCCCAAGACATACCCTTGTTTTGCTTCCTACTAGGTGGTGTTTACTAGCTTAACCCTATGTTCTCTCGAAAACCGTTTCCTCTAAAAAATCCCTTTATCCCTTGTACATTTCCTATTTATCTCTTTATAAGTTTCAAGTTGAAAATATTTAATGCTGATTGGCCTAAATCTCAAGCTCTTAGCTAAATACATTATAAGATTTATTTATTATAAAATAGCTAAATGTTTTTTCCATACCAGAAACTTGTCCTATGATCAACTGTACTAATTTCTCCTCCACTCCATTATACGTAGTTATTTTCTTATAGCTACAATATTTTTGTAAAGTTATTTTAGTTTTAATATACATTGTTTTCTAAATATAATTTTTTATTTTTTCAAATTGTTTATAAATTGATTAAAAGTTTATAATTATAATATAATTGTTGTCTAAATATAATTATTGTTATATTATTTTATTTTGGATTTTTATAAAATATAATTAGCATATTATAATATATTTGATATTGCCAAACACTGAATATTGTGCTTTAGGTCTCTTATTTGAAATATGAACTTTGTTGTAGTTATTGTTCTTTTATACTTTAGTAATGGAGTGTAAAATATTCATTTGGAATATTGTGTGGCTACTGACATGTATATTTGTGATGATAGTTCCTCGTTGATGCTAGATTGTATGAAAGTCAAGAGGAAGTTGTTCCAGAGAACAAGTACTTGGTAGATTGGATCACGTAAATTGTATTTTTGAGTATGATTTTTGAAATATGTTAGAAGCTGCCCAACATTTTAATTTCTTTTCATGGACTTCCCAGGTTGTTAAGAAATGGGTAAAGAATATATTTAGGGTGAAGGGCTTCAATGAGCAGCTTGTGCATGAAGCTAATGCTAAATTTTTTACATTTGGGTCCTATCGGCTTGGTGTAAGTGATATTTTTTCTCTATGATTATTAGTTATTCATTTCTTTTATCATAGGAAGCCACCTCAGTCTTCTGTTTTCTTTTTTGTGTTGATTTGTAATTTTTTTCTCATGGGAATATCCTAAATTTTGATCACTCCAGTGTAGGTAGGCATAAGCTCTACAAAGATTTGAACAAATGTAGGATTTTATAATTGTGAAATATAATGGTTAACTAGAATGTCTTATGTATAATAGGGACAATAGTTGGTGAATATCGACCTACACACTAAATTTAGTTTTTGATCATACATTTCCGTATATGAAAGTGTCCACGTTTCTTTCTACATATTTAACTACTTTTTAAAAAAATAACTACAAAGAGCAGTATCTCCTAAATTAATGTATAATCTTAGCATTATTGATGAGATTGAAGGTGAAAGTTTTTCTTTCTAGTTTATCCTACTTTTTAATACTAAAACAATTTAATCAAATTGTTTAATATTGACACCCTTTAGATTTTTTCTAGTTAATGAAAATTATGTTTGACCCTAGAAATTATGTTCTTAACCATAAATTATGTTATGAATAAGGTTTGATAGATTATGTCTGTAGTGGGGAAATATTAAAATCATATCAATTTATTACAATCAAGATTTAAGATCCCCATTAAATGCAAGATGTTCAGGTTCCAAATCTCGCATTGAAATAATTCTAGATTCCACAGTCAGTCCAATGCAGTAATTTTTTTTTTACATCATTTATGTCGTGGAATTTTAATAGTTTGCTGCTATTTCTTCAGGTAGTTTCCTTTGAGGGAGCTATGGAGATCATGGTAGAGTAGTTTCTTGAAGCTTTTTCAGACTAGAAACTCAAGGTATGAAATATCTTTCTCAATATTAATTATTTTTCTATGACTAATCATAAGACTTTTCTTCTGCACATCTCATTGTAAAAGGACTTTTTGAACTTGTAGACCTAAGCTAGATATAGGATCCAACTTCTATACCAACACATGATGGTTGGAGTAAAAGACTCTATGAGCCCGAATAGGTAGAGGATTGTATACCCCCTAAAATGTAGCTTGCTCCTTTACTTTTGAGGTGATCATTGAAATAGTAAATCTTATGAGGTGCCTAAAGATAAGCTTACATTGCCCTAGATTGACAATAGTCAAGGAGCATGCTCTACAAGTAGAATGTTTTGACCATAATGTAGATTCTAAAAGTGGAATGCTTTGATCATTGAAATAGTAAATCTTATACGCTTCCTAAAGATAAGCTTATCATTGCTCTAGGTTGACAATAAAGATAATGGCAGTCTACTTACTATTTACAATTTTTGAACTAGTGCTTTATTTCTTGTCAATGCTTCAGGATAAAATGTCCAGAGATGGGTGTGGCCTAATAACTGATTACAAAATATAATTGTTGTCTAAATATAATTATTGCAATATTATTTTTGTTTGGATTTTTTATAAAATATAATTAGCATATTATAAAATTCTCAATTTTTGAGAAATATAATTATTTAAAAACATAATTATCTATTTATAAAATTAGTATATTGTTCAAAAATATAATTCTCTATTTTTATAATATAAATTATGTATATTTTTTGAAGCAAATTTAAATTACTAAAAACTATTAGCACTTTCTTTTGTAATAAGAAATCTTTAAAAAATATTACTAACATGAGTAAAATACCTCAATAGAGGTAGACGTATATAGTGAAAAAGGAAAAAGGAACAAACTTTTTTAAAAAAAATTGGCTATTCATTCCTGTTTACTACCCAGGTGAAACATATTCCAGTAAGTGATACATACCTATTTACCAATGAAGCAAGGATTTGTAATACATATTTCCTATGTGTGCACAACCTCTAAGTCTAACTGGTCCTTTGAACTACACAAGCTATAATTTGGGGACAAAAACTTTGTTTTAGTAAGTTAATCAGAAGTCAGTAAATCTATGAAATATCTTAGCAATCTAAGTAGAAGATCGTGCACCTACAATCCAAAGCTGCAATAGTAGCACTCTGAGGAAACTGGATGAATGGAGTACACACAAAGGAAGCAACCCTTACCAATGGCGATGTTAGGATCAATAGATCATCCAGTTGATTGCTCTGTAAATTAGGAACCAAAAATTATCTTATAGCAAGTTAATCAGAACTCATAATATATGTAAGAAATATTTTAGCAAGATTAAGCTTTACAACGTGCACCTATCTGTTTCAAACAATAGCACAACTATGAAACTGAATGAGTGAATTATAGAGAATGAGTGAATTACAGAGAAATGAAGCAACCCTTACTAGTGAAGGTATTAGGAATAGTTGATTGCCCAGTTAATCCTTGCAATCCACTTTGTATCTGTCTTCTGAAGGCCCTACCATTAACATTCATCTAAGAAAGTTAATAAAAAATGAAAACAAAATGAAAAATTCAAGAAAAGAAACTGGCTAGTGTCAAAAACAAATTAGAAACTTGAAGAAAACAAAGTGGTTAGTCATGCCCATTTTATACCTATATCAAACATAAAAGAGTAGGAAAACAACACACGTATAACAAGGTGGACATATTCTTACTCTCAAACTGATAGATACCTATTTATCAACAAAGTGACGATTTATAATACGTTTGTCCTATGTTTGGACAACTTGCAAGCGTAACTGCTCCTCTAAACTGGTCAAGCTGTAAATTATGAAAAGAAATATTTGATTTAGCAAGATCATTAGAACAAGTTATATAGAAAGACAAATAAAATAATATTTGATAGGTCGTTACCTTATATTTTCTCTTTCACCGTTACTAGTAATTTTCTTTGGGATTTTCATGCAAAAATTGAAACATATGTTTGAATTGCAAAATGCACAAGAAAATGTCACATTGCTTTCTTATTTAAAACTTTTTTTTTTGTTTGCAGCTTAAAAGAGTTTTCATCTAAAGAAAGAAGACACTAGGAAATCCCAGACAAAAAATCACATGCAAAAGACATAAGATCAGACAAAAACACATAAGATTAGACCTTCTACAGTTAGAATCTTCTTCAGTGCTTTAGAATGGTGGTAGTGCTTTCAAAATGAAGGTAGAAGATTAGACCACCTACAGTCAATAGTCCGAATGCTCTTCAATCATTTGAGAATGGCACCTTCAGTGCTTTTAGAATGGCACATCCAGTGTTTGAAGAATGTTGTCGAGCTTTCTCGAACACTTGGAAAACTTCTTCACTCTCTCCAGAACTACAATTTTCAGACCTTGCAATATATCTTCATCCTATTTTTGCAATTTATGGGCTGTCCAAATTGTACTCTGCATTATTGTCTGACATAAACTATGATATTTATTTCATTGCATCATTCCATCAATATGAGATAAGATTTATGTAGATTTATGTACATAGTCAAAGATTTTCTGCCCTCCATGTGTTTTCCGATGCAAATTTTGATTGCAGTTACTCTCTTTTTGTCTCCCACTGAATGCTAAAATAGATGCTTGTACATTCATTTATTTATTTACCATTGAAAAGTTGGCACAGATGAAATAAAGAGTTGAAATGCTTGTACATTTATTCATTTTTACCATTGACAAAGTTGGCATAGATGAAATAAAGTGTTGAAATTGGAAGTGTTATATTTAATATGAGTAGATGAATCTTACTGTAACATATTGAACATGGAAAAGAGATTAAGTGGTAAGTGCATAAAAAAAGTGTAATGAGATAGATGCATAGCATAAGACCAAAAAATTGACTTTACATAAGATTATATCATTTATAATGTGTGTGTGAGAGAGAAAATACTATAAAAAATTAAATAAAAAATAATATAAATATATAATTTCATCATTAAAATTATTATATAAAAATGCTCAAACAATCTTCTTTAAATTAATACAAAATTATATAAAAAGAAAATAAATATTTTACCATTATTTGATACGCTTGAGAATATGGGCATACAATTTTCACTAGCATGATACAACTTATGGTAAAGTGAAAAATAAAAGATTTTGTTTTTGCTTTTGAGATAGTCAATTACAATTGCGTGAATTATTGTAGTTGACATCTTGTGAAAATGTGACAGAATACGAGCGGAGTCTTCATTTATTCCATATGGCAGGATAAATTGAACTCAGGACAGGCAGTTGAGTGTTGCCTTCGATTTATCTTGCCATATGGAATAAATGAAGACTTGCCGTATTCTGTCACAACTTCCAGAGATCCGATTTCCCCAAATCTCATTGCAGTTCCTTGGAAGATGAACCGAGGTGAAGCAGTAAAAATGCAACTGAATTAATTGCCTGCAAATTTATGATGAACATTCCCAACGCTGCCAGTATTATGATGTCAATGAATAGTCCACGTGTCATTCAACTAATTAATAGACTTCAAATTCATTTGTAAAAATAAAATTCTTATTTTTTGCAGTGACTATTGGCAAAACCAACCAATAGAAAAAAAGATAAAACATATTTTATTTATTTGAAAAACAAAGAATTTAATATAGACTACATAGAATTGAATATAGACTATATACAATTGGTGGTCAACTTTTAAATTCTAGTTTCTCATTGGTGGCACTGTCAATGTCAGCCCAAGAAAATTGTATTGAATGGATGCATAAGTTTTTCTGTGTAGGAACTAATCAATGTCGGCACCTATAGGCTGAGGACCAGGGGCACTTGTCACCTATTTGCTACTATGTTTTTCTTTTCTTTTTTCATGTAAATGTCAAATTAAGAAAATAAAAAAGACTCAAGTAGTGGTAATCATCTATTTGATAATAAAATTTAAAAAATTAAAGTAGCATATTTAAATAAAAAAATTGAAAAGATATCTATGTAATGATAAATAATATAGTAATAAAAAATATTGAGATTATTCTTAATTTGATAGATAAAATAGTAAATAATTATATATTTCATTAAATAAAAAATTGTAATTATTGAGATCATTGATAAATAAAATAGTGATTAATTATATATTTCATTAAATAAAATGTTATTTTTTAATATTTTATTTTAGATTGTAAGAATCGGGTAGCCCCCCTTATAAATTGCAATGTGCATGACATGCCCTTTAGTATCACAAGGAGGGGGGAGAGACTAGACCTCGTGACCTCTTGCCTACAACATGATGTTTTAGCCAATCAAACTATGCCCCTTGGCCCCATTAAATAAAAAATACTAAGCAATATACTTTATAAACAAATTAATAAGTAATATTTTTGAAATAATTAATTTTTCTACTAATTATAATACATTAAATCATAATTTTCATTTTTTAATTTTTAAAATCATAAATAAAAATAAAAATTACATCTAAATAAGTTTTATATTATATTCAATTTAGGAAATATTTCATTTTATTTTATATGATTAGTTTATTTACTTCAGAATTTCATTGTATTTTCTTAACAACTATTTTATAGTTTTAGTTTTTTTTCCAAATATATCTTAGTTGCTTTTATTTTTTATTATTTTTATTATTTTGATTCTTTAATAGTTTTCATTACCATGCTCACACTATTACATTCCACTCTTTGATGCTATTGTTGTTAGAGGGAGAATTAAAGAGAAGATAATTTGTGATTTTACATGAAATTTTTTGAGGACAAGATTTATTTGATACTGAACTACCTCTAGATATAACAAAAAATCTAAGGAAATTAGTGAAACAACATAAGGTTGTCAAGTGTGGAAAGATTAGCAATAATTCAAAGAAAAATGGCCTAAGGAATCAAGGGATAACAAAGAAGGTAGGAGGGAAACTAAAGGAGAACTCTTAGCAAATAGTGACAAATTATAGGAACCCATTCTTCCACCAATGAAATAAAATCATATTAAACCACCCATCTTTGGAAAGGATACAAAGGATACAACTCAAAAAATGTATCCTGAACTCTAACTAGAGATAGAGTGGAATAAGGGATAACTAGACTAAGCTTTATGAATTTTTCAAAAACTTAAGGGAAGAAGCACTCAAGGAGTGGATGAAAGAACTTCCCTTACATAATAGAGAATGGGTAGGGTTAAAAGAAGAAATATTAAACAACTTCAAAACTCTCAAAGTCCTATTAGATAAAACTAGTAAAATGAGAGAAATGGTACAAGGGAAAGGAGAAACCAAAAGTGAATTTGATCAAACATTGAAAGGAGTGTGAAAGACATTAGAAGATCCACTTATTGAGAAACAAAGATAAAATAATTTATTTGTAAATTACTACTAGGGATCAAAGCATCTATTGATAGGAAAAAAATATATATACATAGAGGTGGTAGAGTTAGCTTCCAAATTGAAGCTTAGCTTAGGAGAGGGAAGAATTAGAAAATTAACATAAAATAAATTATAGAAAATTTGAAAATTGGGTTAGAAAATTAAAGATAAAGGAATAAATTTTAGAAAAAGAAGACAAAACTAGGGATACTTCACCACTCTATAGAAAGAAAATTAGTGAACTTACTAATTAAATCAAGGGAACTTATTAAATTAATAAATAGTATGACAAGTGAAGAAAAGGGATGTGACATTAAGGTTAGATATTGTAGAACCTCGTCAAAAATTGAAAAGTGTTTATATGTGATTTATGGAAATTGGGATAAGCAAGAAATGGTGGAACTAGAGTTATGAGGATAATGATCTCATATAAAGAGGTATGGTGTTGAAATATTAGAAACACCAAATAAAATGAATCCATATTCATTGAAAGATAAGTGTGGTAATAAAAAACATCATGCAGTACTAATGCATGAGTATCTAAGTACACTAGTGATCCACATCACCCAAATTGTTTTGGCATGAATTCATTATTTTGATTTTGGCTTTCATCTTTGAATTGGTAGTTTAATTTCAGCTTCATGATCTTGGAGGAAGAAATGGGTGATATTTTTGTCATTTCTAATTGAAAAAATGGCATATTTTCATTTTAATTTCCAATTTGATTATTTGATGTAGCCCAAAGATTAATGTATAGATCATTTTTAGTATAAATGAATGCTTCAAAATTTAAAATGACTAACACTATGCACAAGGGAGGAGAGAAAACATATTGAGAGCCAAAGGTATGTCGAAGGAAAAATTTATGCAAAGACAAAATGAATCAACTAAGGTATATTTTAAATCATTAAGAATATTAATAAAAGTAATAGGGAGAACGTAAAAGGAAGTTGGAATCTAAATTGCCGATTTAAGGAAGATTAATAGGTGGTGATTAGAGAAGGTAAAGAGTAATTTATGCAAACCATAGAGAATAACAAGAGGCACAAAGCGTTCTGAGAAGGAAAATATTAAAAATTGTAAATAGAAATAATGGAAAAGGGGGGCTGCATATGAGGGGAGATTAATTTTAAATTAATGAATACACAAAAAAGATGGTAGAAGGCTACACCTAGTGATGAGAAGGGACTCCAAGCAATGTGGAAAAGGAAGAGGATAGCTTGAACATGGAATAAAAATCTAGATTGATGCCAATGCATAGAGGAAGTTGAAGGGGCAAAGCACCACACAACAATAGGGGTGAATGGAGGAGGCACCCAACTGAGAAGAAAAGGTGTGCAGGAAAATTAAAGGAAGGTGCCACAAAGAATGCAAAGGAGAGCTACCATTTTAATAGATTTTTAAAATTAAACCTAAGATATAGTTTGAAGTTTTGTGTAAGAAATAAGAGAAATAGGGGAGAAGGCCACACCTCATGAAAATGACAAGAAATTCAAAGCAAAAATATATATAAAAGGTAGATTTTGGGGCAGTAAGGAAGGAGAAATTAGGCACAAGAAAAAGACAGTGTATGGGGCTGCACATATATAAAAGGAGGAAATTTTAAAATTTAAAATTTAAGATTGAGAAAGGAAATGTGCAAATTGTAAAATATTTCGTTTGTGAGTTATAGAGTTGGAACATATATGTTTGAATTACCCTACACATTCAGATGTAAGCTGGGGAAAGTAAATTGATTTGTGTAAATTTGAATCAAATTCAATTGACAAATAGAATTATCAATTGAGTAAGTGTTGGTGGTAGATTTATAAATTAAATGGTCTATTAGCAATCATGATTTGTAGTTAATTTTTTTATGAAATGAGAGGGATTTGTCTCATATACATCAATTGGTATCAAATCCTTGTGTTTTGAGTGCATAAGAAGATCACCAAACGTTAGGCAGCTTATGCTAGGACCTATAGGTAGAGAAGAATGTGAAGGTAGTTGAGGAAAAGATTGTGTGAGGGCTATTTTAGGTAGGAGGAGTCCTGAGTAGTGAGAGAGATGAGAAGTCACAAAGTGATGTGAGTTGTGGAGGATTAGAACAGAAAAAGATGGGATGGGTCATGAGGAGACTCGTACAAAAAAAAATCTGGGAGCAGTATTGAGAGAATGTAGAAATTGAGAAGTTTGAGAAGATGTGATAGATGGTCCATGAGGAAGTGGAGAAGATCCACGTGAGGATTGAGAAATTCAAAAAGAATGTTGGGAAAAGTGAGAGGAAAGTGGTAAAGTGATGTGAGTTATGGATACCAACTTGAGATGGACGAAGAAAATCTATGTGAGAGTAGCCCCTACCAAAGAAGTTTCAGTGAAGACATGCCATGAGGAGGGCATGGAGAAAGATGAAGAAAAGAATGAAGTGAGTAGAAAAGAGGTTGTAGTGAATGACAAAGGTGAAGCAAATTTATTGTCACAAATGTTGGCGATTGAAGAAGAGTGGATGTCAAAGCTCATTGTTGCAACAAAAGATGTCAGGAAAATGAAGAATTGTGAAGTAAATTTTGATTATAGATTTACTTTTGATGATTGTTTGAATTCACTGATGAGAGAAGAGGAGGATGTAGAGCAAGATAAGGGTTTATAGATGGAAAATTTTAGCTTCCATGAGGTAGTATAGGTAGATAGGTATGAGGATGCATATGAAGTTGCAAATTGGTCGATGGGTAATCCATTTTGTAGGTAAAAACAGTAGAGGAAACTACAATATTTTGGTGGAGATACCATGTGATATGGAGAGGTGCTGGAAGAAGAGGAGGAAATAGTTTTGAAAAGGAAGATATGAAAAAAGACACTCTCAATACCTAGCTCTTTTTCCAAATTTCTCTTTCTCATGTATTTGCTCTTTTGTGTATGGTATCATACCTAGCTATTTTTCCAAATTAGCTACTTTCTCCATAATCTCATTTCTTACCCTCTCAATATCACCTTTATCTTTGCTCATAAGGGTAGTGACCCTTTACTTAGTTTTGAACTATCACGATGAAAAATACTACATGAATATCAAGGAGGATGTAGCAAGGGAATAGGTCAAGGATAAAGAAGAATAGATGTTGCCACCTATTTAAATGAAAATCTCTATTAATATATTATATTTTTATATCCATAATTTTAAATTATCTATATGAAGGGATTGTAGACACGTGAAATTAGCATTGTGCACTTAAATAGCATCACATTCATAAATCTAATTCACACTCGTCCATTCATCAGGTAAATCAGGTTCATTTAATTCAATCTCCTAAGGTCATTCACTTAAATTGAATAAATTAACTTTATTTAATTTAAACCTATCATCATCCTTTTTAATTAAATGAAACTTTAAAATATAAAATCACCTTTCATCTCCTTTGATTTAATTTTAAATCCAAATATTCAATTCAAATGGAGTCAAAGCATCTAATCATCATCTAAGCTAATCTAATCACATTAATCTAATCTAAACACCCATCACATCCTAGCTTTCTCACTTGCACTAATAAAATTTTTAATTCATTTATAAAATCAGCATTTTCCATCAACATGGCATCTTTTGAGTATTCCCTCAATTTGAATTCAAAAACAAGTTGGCAGCATGTTGTCAAAAACATTTAATAGGCCTTACATGTCTCTTGCACAAGGTGAAACTCAACATTTAACTCTCAAATTCAAATTTGAATCTTCCCCTCTTTGGCACATTGGCCAAAACTTGCACATTCCTCAACCTATCATAATGTGACAAGTGGCTTCATCTCATTGGCCAAATCATTATCCCACATTGCTCTATTTTGAGCTCTCTTCCAACTTGAAAATCTATAAATGAAAGGCCTCATTCTTCATCAACCCATCCACACTCTCATGCAAAGTTACTCTCTTAAACTGAGAACTAATTTTTCCCATTATCATCTACAACATCAAGCTTTTCAAGGGTTGGGAAAGGGTCATTTCTCACAAGTGACACCAATACAATATGGAATAGGTGTGCATAATGTCTCTTTCATGCTTCTAAGTAGTTTATTTTGTTATCTCGTTTGAAGAGGCATCATACATTATTTCATAGGAGCATTTAAAAGGTTTGCATATCA
>VDFB02140505.1:0-12237 GCA_007258455.2 Sequoia sempervirens
AAGCCTCCTCCAAATGCTATCCAAAAGAATCCACACTCTCGCCAATCTGTGAAGAATGATCATGTAGAGAATGAACAAGAGGGTCAATGTGTTCCCTCACAACAACTGAAGAAGGTGCATCTTCATCAAAGAGAAGATGGATGCTATCAATGGTGTCCTTCAAATCCATGAGATGAGACTCCACAAACAATTCTAAAATACCTGTTAGGAAGTCATCCAAAGTAGCCATATCGGGAAGACAATGTTTATCCTATTGCACTGAATCACTAGGAGCCAAAATTGTAGCAACACAAGCATCATCAACTACAACAGTAGATGGAGGAGGTGAAATGCATGGCTCAAGGACTGGATCTGATGTGAGTATTCCCAAGTTCAAAAAGCCAAATGCCTCCTTTGAATCATGGTGTATGTGATCAACAACCATAGGAACAAGGTCATCATCAGAAGCAAACTGTGCAAAGGAATACAACCGTGATGAATGATCAACCACCCCAGTAGCAATGACATCTCCAGTATCCAAGTCATGAATGATAACCGAATCAGGAGTGAACTCCATAGTTCTCCAGTCTCCACCATGTGTAATCTAATAAATGGAAAGTAGATTGTTGTCAAATGGGAACACACAAGACATCCTGGAAGTGTTCTCCCCAATGCTAATAGATCCTTCCTTGTTAGAATCATGTATGTATTGTTTCCCATCAAGATAAAATGAAGAAGATAGTGCGTCAAGATGCCATATGATGAGATGCTCCTGGATCTAGAGTATCTATACACGATCCTGGACCTAAATGAGCACAAAGAGATTGTCCTTTATATCTTGATATATATGTTTAACTTTTGTCCTTTTTAGACTGTTTTGAAGTAGAAGGAGAAGAAGATTTAGACATTCTAGAAGGCAAATCAATGTGATTCCTTTTGAGAAGATTTTTCAACTCATCTATGTCCTTCTTATAAATACAATGTTCTTTCTTCATGTCCATCCTTCTTGCACATGTACAAAAAGGTCTCTCCTTCTTAGATGATTTCTCTTTTGAAGATGAATCTTTATGTTCTTCTATGGAATTTGATGTGGTTTGTGTGTTCTTCTTAGGCTTGTTCTTTGTCTTTTCTTTGCCACTTGAAGACTTCTCATCATTTGCAACCAAGGCATGTGATTTTGAAGACTTCAAAGTGTCCATTTGAATAAGCTTATCTTGCTCCCTAGTGAGTTGCATAGCAAAATCTTCAAAGGAAGGCATCTTAAACTGACTCCCAAAGGCATTCTTTGTAGCATAGAAAGTAGACACAAACACTGAATATTCAGGTCCTAGCTTTGAAAGAACACATAAGATCAATTGTGTATCTGATTTCTCAATTTTACAATTCTTCAATTGTGTTCTTAGTGACTTGAATTTGGTGATGAAGTCTTGTATGTTGTCAAAATTACATGGATTGAGACTGATTAATTCATTCTCCAACAAATGTCCTTGAATTTCATCTGTTTTCCCAAACAATTCTGACAATGTAGTCCACATAGCCATAGGTGTATCCAACTGCTCAATGTGAAACAACAACTCAGGAGAGACATACAAGCACAAATAGCCAATGGCTTCTTCACAACTATTCAACCACTTATTCTTTTTAACTTCATCATTTTGTGGTTCACCATCAAGCCCATGAACTATCCTATACAATCTTTTTACTCTTAGCAATTTGTTCATTTCTGATTTCCATTTAGGATAGTTGTAAGGTGTTAGAAGTGGAATTGTAGATGGCTCCATGATGAAACAAGAACACAAATCAAAAGGAATGCAACCACAACCACAAGAAGAATCCCCCAAATCTACTCAATCCAAAGAACCCCAAGTAATATCTTAATTCGACACTTTAATGTGGCATATAAATTCGCTTACCTTGCCAAAAACAGCAAGTGGTTCTTTTGATCTTGCGCTTAAATGCCCAGCTAGGCTAAGTGATTGGCGGGCAATTTTTGGTACAAATGAGATCAATCTGATCATACCAATTTAGCGCAGTGAAAATCTCTTCATGCACTTGCAAAAAACTGCATACAACAGCATCAGGAGCAAGATATGAGCTCCCGAAGTTCCCAAAATGAGAACGAAGCAGCAACACCTATGAGAATCTGCAATTTCTGGAAAAACCAGGCACCAAAACCAAAAACTGATTGCACCAGTGCGTAGAGCACGAAATTTTAGCCCAAATCAAAAAAAATTGCTCGAAAAAAGGACTTAAAATGAGCAAGTTATGGAGCTTCAATGTTCGACTGCAAAAACAAAAAGCTCAATGGTGAGGGGGCAGAAATTTTCAAAACCCTGTTGACGTATTGCTGACGTCAACAGTTGAGGCGATTAAATTTGACGGTCTGATGGCTGTCACCGTCAACGTCAGCCTCCCTGCCGGAATATTCTCCAGTTGCCGGAATATACGCTGGACTGTGGACTTAAAATTGACGGTTGTATAGCTGGTTTCCTGCCTTCCAGGGTAAAATCTTCGATTTCAATCGGGCCGCATTTGTTTTGATAGCCGTGAACGTAGAAACACGCCGTGGAATTTTTATTTCTTTTACCGCCGCGAGATTTACGTTCACCGGCATGGATGTAGAGGGACCATGGGGCCACGGCGGTACGCCACGTGGCGAAGATCCCACTGACCGCAGGTACTAGTGTCAGTACCTCTGCGGTAGTGCTAATAAAACCCGCAGAAAATAAATTCAGCCTTTTTGTATTATTTTTAAAACTTTTTCAAATAGATTTTTACAATGAAATTTAATCGATAGAAACGAAATTTTCCAAAAATAATTTCAAAAAATTTCGGACAATAAATTAAATATTTTTATTCTCTGAAATCGTACCGTGGCGCAATAATGACGACCTGGGGGCTGTACGGCTCTCGGATAAAAATTTTTTTGCTTCACCGGATGACTTGCTCCGAATCGGACGATTTGACAGTCGATCTTAGGGTTTTTGGCCCTTCTGGACGCGATGGCAGGGTCGGATTTGACCCAAAGTGCTCCAAAATTGCAGCTACCTTCTGGATCCGGGCAACCACTCTCTTCAGCCTTCAAACCTCTATAGATTTTATTCCTCAGTGATTCCGATTTGGATTTTAAACAAAGAAAATCAATAACTATCTCAACTCTTCCTTGACGAATGGTGAGCTCAGATTTGCACCAACAAGCCTGGATTTGAACTGCAAATAAAGAGCCAATGAACGAACCTCCTTCGTGATTTGGAATCTCTTCTAATGGCAGATCCCTCCAATGGCACCCAACACTGGAGCACCATGTTAGAATTGGCTATGGCAGCCACCCAAGATCTATGGATCAAATGGAAAGCACAAGAAGAGAGAGAAAGATTATGACAAGAATAAACTGTATTCAATGTCATTAATATGATATGCTGATTATGATTGCTTACAAATGAGAGACCCCTTGGTTATATAGCCAAGGTGAGAACATCGAAGGGCATAAGATTATGACAAGTGTCAGAATCTTATGACATGAGACAACTAGTAAGACTTATCACCCCACCAAAGATGGAGAGATAATCATTAATGATGTGTCCACAAAAGGTGGAAGTGATGAGTTATGACACGCTGAGTCCACCAAAGTGGAAATTCCAACAACCTCCTATGGTCCCTTTAAGCAAACTCTAACTAAGGTGCAATTAGCGGGGACTAAGACAAGGTACAAGATATTTAATTACACTAACAGTATAAAATTAAAACACATTGTTGCTAAAACTAATACTATATTGAAATTGATAAAATAAAATAAAATAAAATGTTACTTTTACAATTACAACCAACCAAGGAAAATAAACTAAAAGCTATGCTACCATTTACATGGGAAGGCTAACAAAAAACCATCCAGTAATATTACAAAATAAAATTTCCTTGATCAAATTACACTATGAAATAAATAACACGTGGCTATTTATCTCACACACATCATGATTTAAAATTATAAAACTTATATCTTTTTAGCTTCAAAATTATATCATTGGGATTATTGGCTTTCCTTGATCTTTTTCATAATGTGTACATTGATTGGTGATTAAAAAGGGTGGGTGAAATAATCAATATGATGAAACATTTAGTTATACATGTGGATGAGTAGGCCTTGTGACTTGTCATAATTTATTGTATCTTTATTTTGTTGTCTTCCATCTTTAACACTTAAGATAATATCAAATTTTTGGTTCAAAATAACCATGTTACCCAAGAATTATTTGAATTTTTATCCAATCGATTCTTGGGTATATGGATTAATGATTCCATCCTTTGAGAGTGATTTCTCATTGTTGCAAAAATCTAGTTCATCATTCATCCAATTTTCTTCCTTAAAGAGAAAATAAACCTCATCTACAAAGGAAGACAAAACCATGATATTCATGCTTGAGAGAACATTAGCTACTTGTGAGGGTATGGAAACACAATATAGTAAAATAACACAATAATAATGCATAAAACACAAAAAATATATACTTGAAACACCTCCTAACCCCATGATTGAGCCAATAGGTTGTAGTCTAAGCCTATTGATATGCTCTAGATGGCTAGAAATGTGGGTTGCTCTAACAAATTGTCAACATAATATTGTTATAATGGTAAATTATGGAAGCATAATGGAAGCATAAGGTTACTTGTAATGAACTAGATAGAAATGGAGGATGCAATCTTTTATTTATAGAAAGAGACTCAAGTGGACGAAGGGATGGGATCTTGCAACAAGATCAATGGATCATGTTGAGAGATGCTCTCAAGTAAGAGGGAGAGGAAAAGTGTCATATGAGGGTTAATGGAGAATGGAGGCTTAAGTGAAGGTGATTGGATAAAATTTTGGAGGATTATGATAGTATTCCTAAGAGAGGAAAATCTTAGAATTTTTGCTTATCTCTAGGGAGATAGAATTTAAAATTAGATATTATGGGTGTTAGAAAGATGACCCCATACAATGTGAACTGAAAAGGTGACATTTGTCTCAAATGAGTGAATGAGGGCAAGATGAGGATCTATTGGGTAAATGTGTAGGAAAGAATATGGGGAATGATGGCACATGGCAGGTGATAGACTTTTAAAATTGAAGAAAATGTTTAGTGGGAATTAGAAGAGGGAAATTAATTAATCAATCTAGGATCAATTAATTAATAGGTTTTTAGAATAAATAAATAGCAATGAGTAAGGTTATATTAATTAAATAATTTAACCTTTATAAGAATAGGAAAAATAATTAAATAAAAAATTAATTAATTTAAAAGAATAAGGAAAAATTTAATTAATTATGAGATAATGAGGTTTAATTAATTAAAATTTTAAATTTTAATTAATTTATAACAGAAAGTCAGATTTGGGGTGTCTGAATTTTTCCCATATTTGTTATAGCATTTGAAGTAATGTTGCATCAAAGAAGATTAAAATTTTCTCCAATTGGATTGAAGGAACAAGAGGTTATGCCCAGTTGAGAAACCAACCGAAAGAAGAAATTTTTTGAAAAAAATAGTTTCGGTTGGTTTCGCAAAAAGGTTGGTGTAGAACCTGGGTGAATTGGATGCATATGTACATGCATGATGAGTAGGAGAGAGAAATAGAATGGTGGTGAAGGCAAGGAGAAACATCGCTAGGTAAGATGAATCCTTCTACACACATAGGAGATAATATTATGGTTAGGGGCCTATAAATATGCCCGTGAGGTCCATAACAGGTCATTTTCACTTGTATATTTAGAGAGCAGAGGCAGAGTGAATGAGAAGGAGATGGCTCATATTCCTTATCATTTAAAGAAATTTTGGGATAGTACTAATGACCAATAGAGGTAGGTGATTGGGTAAGTACCTCAACCAACAAATTTTCAAGTAGCTAGGGGGTAATAAATGAGTGCAGAATAGGGTATGAATAAGGAACAAGCTTAGGCACAGTATCATGAAACTACACTTAAGAGCATGATTTTGGTGCCTATGTTTGATGAAACAACACTTGTGCCTAAAATGGTGTTTGCACCACAAAAACATGCCCACATATCAGTAATCAACAATTTTGGTGGAAAACACTCTTATGCAAGAAATTTTGCTTGTGTCGAGTAAGAATGAACTTGTGCATAAAAATATACCTACACTAGGTAAGAATACACTTGCGCATAAAAAAGTTCCTATGCTAGGTAAGAATGCGCTTGGACATAAAAATGTGCCTATGGTAGGTAAGAATGTACTTGTGCATAAAAATGTGCATGTATCAGGTAAGAATTCACTTGCACCTAGAAAGATGATTACATGGGCTAGATTCATGCTTTTCCTAAAAAAGCAATTATGTTGGTGGGATTTTAGGGGGGAGAGACTAATTTTGAGAAAGATTGACATTGGGCACTAGATTAATGCAAGAGGATTTTTTGATGTTTCTATCATGTGAGTGGAAACTATGAGTGATGACACAACTAAGGTAATTGTATGACTTGGAATTTCAATTGTGAAATTGAATGATAAATAGTAAACAAAATAATTCACAATCAAAAGATCATATCAATAAAGAAAATAAAGCAAAATGAATCAAATGAAATGAAAACTTGCACACACATAAACACACAATTTATCCTAGAATAGCTCCATTATTCTCTATTCACCTTGGACAATGTTGTTATAGTACTTTCTCTTAGGTTTTTAGTAGCAAAATAACATAAAGCATTGTAATAATTCAAGTATAGTTTCTCTGCATGATCTAAGATGATGAATGAATTATAAGATGGTTCAATTTATAGATTTTGGGGACACCAATTGACAACCAAGATGAGAGGAAAGACTGAGAAGATCAATGGTTTAGGATTGATGAGAGGAATTGATGGAAAGTTAAGTGACTGCATGATTCCAGGTACTTGATTGTATGGATGAGTTAAGAGGATTGATTGGAGTGATAATGAGACTAACAATTAGTGGATTGAAATGATTGCTTAGTGAACTCGACATGAGTGAGAGTAGACTAAAATGTATTAAAGAATGGGCTGAGAGTAAATCTCAATCAACTAGTGAGGTGGACTTGCATGAATATTTAATAATTAAATAAATTTAACTATTATTTACATGTACAAGGTGGAAATAAACAAATAAAATAAATTATTTTATTTATTTTGGAAAAAGATAATCTTGAGCAATAAATAGTTAAATTAAATAATTAAAATAATTATTTAATTTAGGAAGTGAGACATGGATAATTAATGAAATAATAATCATTTGTTTAATTAATTTGAGAAGAAAATGGATAATTAGTGAGTTAATTAAATAACTTAAAATTATTTAATCAATCATGGAAGAGTAAATAATAATGTGAATTAATTAAATAATTTGAAATTATTTAATTAATAATGGAGGGAGAATTTAATAATAATTAAATAATTTAAAATTAATTAACTATAGGAGATGATATTAAAATAATTAAATAATAACATTATTTAATTAAAATTTGAAGAATAATTAGTGTGATATATAGTGTTGAGAAAAGTTAGTTGATTTTCAAGTGTCAACACTTTTCTCCTCTTCGAGGTAATACATTTTTATAGCGTTGTTTCAAAGAAAGTGAATGTAATGTCAAAAAATGTACACCCTTACATTTTCACACTATGTTTGCATCCTCTTAATTAATTGGACTTAATTAAGCCTTTAATTGGCCCAATTATGCATTCATAACCTAATTAATTTCATTTTTTGAAAGGGGGACCCATGTTTAATTAATGTCTGTACTTATTTACACATCTTGGAAAATGTGTGTCCTAAGTTTAGGGCCTAGGACCTGCCCAAGGGCGAATGGGTACTCCTTAAGTCTTGGATCCCATTTTTAAATGTTTTTTTGGAAAAATTTTAATGATGTAATTTTAAGTTGCAAAGGTCGGCTTGTGATTTTTAATTGTCAAGTACTTAAGGAAAAAACTATAAATATAGGGACTTTTTATCAATTCAAATCTAACACACTTTATGAAAGCATTGCAAGAGCCAAGATTATTTTCAAGAGCATTGGAGAGCAGATTAATCAGTCATTTATTGCAGCAATCAAGATTCTATCATGATGTCACTATTTATGCATGTTCATGAATGTTTTTGAGCTAACATTGTATGTAGGTTTCAAGTTTCAAGAAAGCATTCAAGCATTAAGATCTATCAAGCAATCAAGTCATTGCAAGAAAGATCCAATCCTTGGAGTGATGTGTTAGAATTAAGTGTTCTAAGGGCAACCATTAAAGGTTTTGGTGAGTTGTAACAAGATTTTCTCATTTATCAATTCCTCCATTGTTATCATTATTTTATTATCAAGGTTTAATTACCAAACTAGGGTTTGACCAAGGAAAATCCTTATCCAGTAAAAAGAAAAAAAATTCTCCTCTCTTTGCGTTTTTAGATTTGTAGGTGAAGAAGGATTGAAATTGGATCAAAAGTGCACTTCAGTTGCCGTGTTGTTACTCAAAGGTTGCAGACACGTAAAACCTGAATGATGGAGAATTGATGATGGAAGACTGGAAACTCCCACTCTTTGTGGAGCTTTTCTGGTGGAAAACACCATCCCAAACTTCCTGACCCTCGCTGGCTAATTGGTGTTTCGCTAGTATTACTGGCAATACTCTTTATGTTTAAAGTGTTAGATCTCATAAGTTTGATTGTTAATGCACTTTTATTCTTCTCCCAAAAATGATGTTCAATCATTTCTGTCATAAGGAAGTTAAAGTAGCATAGTGTCCCAACCTAGGGTTGAATGACCTTGAGGGTTGCAAGTCAATTCTATTCATTTTTTGCACTATTCCTCTTCCTAATGAACATGGAAAAGTTGGACTTGTGATTAGGTGGACACCCCCTTTTTCATTTGGCATAGGTTCCTCACTTCACATCACATTTTTAGGTCTTCTATCCATCTCCCTGATTTTCCTATGTTTCATTTTGGTGAAGTTGACATTGTACATCTTAAATTTTGATTTGGAGACATTCAAAATTCTAGATCTAGGTTTGCATTAGTATACTTTGCATTGAATTTAGGGTTTAATTTTTCATGTTTACATCACTCAAATTCATAAAAAATAGAAAAATTGCATTAAATTGGCATACATCTTGCATTATAGTTGCATCTAGTGTGTCCTTCAATCATTTGGATTCAAATTTCGGTCCAAAATTGTATTCCAAATTTTTTTCACTTTTTTCACTATTTGCACTTGCATTAAGACACCTAAAACTAGGAAAATGAATCATAGAATTCATAGTCTACAACCTAAAACAAAGAACTCAAACATCAAACCAGAAACAAAAACTTAAATTTTTCCAACCCCTATACAAAGACCCATTCTCCCTTAGGTGAACCTATCCTTGCATTGGTGATTTTTTAGATTTTAAGGAATCATTTTGTCTTTGTTTGCTTCATTTCATTCTGATGTCAGATCTGTGTTTCAGTTTCAAAAAATAGAAAATTTTGTACTCTCTTACATTATGTTTAATTGGTCAAATTAAGTGCATTGTTTGAAATAAAAAATGACATTAAAAATATATCATTCTTAGGCTCTCTACACCTTAATCAATCATTTATCAAATCTAAAATATTGCATTCACATTTGCATTTTAACAACTTCATCATGGATATGTGTTTTGGTAAAATATGGGTGTCCTTAAGATCTGAGGTATACATTTCAAGTTGTGTGTTTGGTGATGACCCTAATGCAATTGAGCCTATTCATGAACCTTCACCTCTTAATGAATGTCCCCATTAGATGGACATCTTAGGCCAAGATGAAGATAGCATGCAAAAATTCATGCAATAATCCTTACACAACCTTGAGAATAATGTATCCTTCTATCCATCCATGCAAACACCTCCTATAATCCCATAACTTGATATGTTCAACCTTTTACATCCTAATATTGAAGCACAAAGCAAGTCTCAACCATCAATCATGAATGAACTTGTTAACAAGGACAATAGTGATAGTCTTCTTTCTTATGCTCATTTAGTTACTGATACACCCATTAAATTAGAAGAGAGTTATGGTCAAGGGTGCTGCCACAGTAATGGGTTACACTTTTTGGGACATTCTGATTTTTGTTGAAATCACATATTTTTAGAAAATATAATTATTTAAGTCTTGAAATATTCCATTTAAAGGATTTTAATTGAAGAGGGTTTTATCAAACACCCTTAGATAAAACCCCCTTGGATAAAACCTTGCTAGTTTTAAACCATACCTATATTGGAGTCTCCTCTGCACCTATCAAATGTTGATAAAAAACCACTTTTGATTTACCTTTTGGGGGATCAAATGAATTCATTTAAAATTTATGCTTTGTAAGCATGTAGAACTTATTATAAGATTCACAAAAGTATAATTTCAAATATATTTAATTTAATTATTATATTTATTTTTTATTTCTTTTGAATGTAGGATTTTCACCGAAGATCAAACTCTTCATTCTGCACATGTGGAAAAATAGTAGATTAGCAAAAAATCCTAAAAAATATCTATGCTCTTGGTATTGATGTCCTTGATCCAACAAACTTTTTTTGAATTTTGATACATACAAAAAAGTTATCCGCTATATAGTAAACCTATATCTAAATTGTAATTGGTTTGAATTCAAAACTTAACTAAGAAATAAATATTTAATAAAATGTTGTGAAACCAAATGGAAGAGATAGATATCATAGTTACAAATCTAAATTCAAAAAAAATAAAAATCCTTCATAGAAAGAAGTTGTGTTATACAATAAACATATCTCTTTCAAAATGTTATTTACTGTTAAAAACCAATTATTGAAGGAGATGGAAAAATAAATGCAATTTGATTCCAATATTTTTAAAAAAATATTTAGAATTTATAGACAAAATGTCACAAATAACTAGTTTGCATCATCTTCAAATTCCTCATGGTTTAGCAGCTATACGTGTCTGAAAGTGAAGATTTAGTTAAAAAAGTTCAATTCAATGTCAAGTTTGGCCAAAAATGTTGGAAAATGTGCCTCAATTTGCTGGCTTAAACCTCTGTTAAAGACTTGGAATTTTTCCCCTTTGTTTGGCTTTCATTGTCGGCCTATCGCCAAAATCTTGAACCTTGAAATCTAAGTCACGGGGTTCTGAAAGTTTATAACTTGGTGACATTGTGTTGGTCGCGGGATCATTGGATTTCTGAACTTTGGACCTAATGTCGCAGGGTTCAAAAGTTCCATAACCTCTCGACGTGGTGATCTCCTTGTTTTCGCAGGTTTCATGATTTTCCTAACCCCCAAATGAAGGTTTTGAAGTTTGGGTTTCTCCTAACTTGGCATCATGACTGATGGATGGTGGGACTGGTCTACGTAGATGGTGACATCAATTGTATGATAGTGACATGGATGTTGCATGGATAGTGGGAGCCTCATGGAATGACTGATAGACTAGTTCAAAAGTCAAAGTGATGGACAAGTGATGTGTCGACACGCGACACAGTTTCATTTGTTGATTTTACATCATTGATGTAAATCCATGATCATTGGTCAAGAGCTTTATTTTCTGTTAGTGATATGTTTGCATTAAATGCATGATCAAACTCGGGGGTTGACAGAGTGCAAATATAGTAATATTCTTTGTAATCAAATTTAATGCTGGTAGCTTGATGCGTGCTGGATGGCGATTTGTGGCTCGAGACGAAGGAAGCATGTTGATGAAGATAATGAAATTAATGAAAACCTAATGGTGGTTGAGTGGTGATATACTGTATGCTTTTCGAGCATTGTAATAATGTGAGGTGAGCTGTAGTCTATGAGTGAGGTTGACCAAGGGGATTGTATTGTGGCTGTGACTTAACATCTGAGAGTGAAGTCTATAACTCTATATGTAATTTATTTACTGTAATACAAAGTGACTTTACCAAGTGGTGTGTGGGTTTTTCTCTCGTAAGGGTTTTCCCATGTATATCTGGTGTTATTTTTGTGTATGTTTCTATTTTGTCTCTCCTTTTTCTCTATGAATGTGCATCTCAAATGTATGTAACTTGTTAAATGAAAGTTTTTTCACTTCTTTCCTGAGGATTTTGCATTAGGAAGGTGTTTTCTACACTGTCTCTTTTCCTTTCAAGTGGTATTAGAGCCTACCCAGTTGTGCTATCCTTGTGAGTAGGGCTAGTTTTTTGTGCTAATCCTATTTCAGTGGGAGTCTTGCAAAAGAACTAGTTGTCTTTTTTACTATTTGAGATGGAAAGTACATTAGGAAGAGTAGAAATTGAAAAGTTCAATGGTGGAAATTTTGAG
>VDFB02140506.1:0-36096 GCA_007258455.2 Sequoia sempervirens
GCTTATCTTTATTGTTGGTACCAAAGACTTTGTTGATTGAGCTTTCACACCAACAGTATGTATACAAAGAGCCACCATTGTCATGAAATATAATGCAAAAAATCTTAACACGCAATGCTTAAAATCGCTCCTTTACATGCCTTTTCTCTCTCTCTCTCCAAAACCTCGCTTTTTTCAGTCTTCTTCCCTTCTTGTGCAATTTCTTTCTTTCTCCTTTCTTTCTTTACCCTTTTCTACAAAATCCCTCTTCCTCGCACCATACTTTGCATTCCCTTTTCCACGTAGGCAGAGAGGATGATGAAAAAAATCGAGTGCAACCACATTTGCTTGAAGTTCCTAAAGCATTAGCATACTGCCCATACCTTCATCCAACTTTGTCTCCCAATGTTTTTGATTGATATGTTATTTTAATTATTTATTTTACTATACACCCAATTTCGATGTGAAAGGATGTGACACAAACTTGTTAATTTGTGAATAAGGTGTGCTAGCCAAGTATTCAAACACAATGAATTTGCAAAACCATCTAAATTAAACAATCCTACTCAAATAAAATATCTTACTCTCATTTTGTAATGCCAAATGGTGAGAAAATTGGCAAATAACAATAGTATCAGTATAAGCATGCAATGTATAAATTTGAATAATCCAATGAAAGGTACATGTGATTAACCATTAAACTTGAATTAGAACATGGATAGACTAAACATAAAAAGAATTGGTAAAATTATAAACAAAAACACATAACATTAGATGTAAGTGGAGAAAATCATAAACACAAACACATAACATCATACTTTTAAGTTATAATGTTTATTTTGAAGATTAAATACGAATCTACCATGGACATTAAGAAATATTTTTCTTGATTAGATGAAAAAGAGAGTTCAAGATTGTAGCCCTAACATAGATAAATGGTGTATCTCTCTCTTCTTTTATCATTCTATGTTTTTAGTTCTCTTCTAATTATTAATAAATTTTATCATAATCTTACATCAATATTAGTCTCTAAATACAAACTTATAGAAAGGAATTATGTCTACAACTTCATTAAAAAGATTATCATATACCATAATAATCTTCCCTTTTCATTACTTGATAACATATAGTAGTTCTACTCCTTACTCTATACACCCCAACTATAATATTGATATAAATAATCATCTATATGTAATCTAAACTTCTTTATAACTCTTATGAAAACAATTTTCTTGAATATGAGTCAATTCTTACTTTACTTAAATAGCTTTAATTGTGAAGACCTCCTTCAACAAAGTGTAAGATATTCTTGCATCCGTGTGCAAACTACCTCTAGTCTCTTTTCCCCTACCGTGGTCATCATACCCTCCTTATACTTACTTTATTTTAATTTTTTGAGACATAACTCTTAGCATTGAAATAACTAATCAATTTATAGACAATCAATCAATTTTTTTTTTTAAAATAAGAGCATGCTTACTATTACTAAACTTCTTTCTAAGTAAACTTCTTTGTAAGAAAAATTTAAATAATTAAATAATTTTAATGATTTGATTATTTTCTAAAGCCATATTCTTCTATTAATTAAATAAATTTCATTATTTAATTAATTCATCTGTTTTTTTATATCCTCCCTTTGATTAAAATAAAGTAATATTTATTTAATTACGTTACTAATTTTCCTTTCTCTCTGTAATTAAATAAATTAATATTTATTTAATTATTTATTTTCCATTTTCCTTCTATAATTAAATATTTATTTTAATTATTTAATTATTTTCTTCTACAATGAAATAAAGCTTACTTATTTAATTATTTTCTATTTTTCTCTCCACTATTAAATAATTATTTTTATTATTTACTTTTTAATTAGATAATTGTTTCCAAATAATTTTAATTAAAAGTCAACTTTTCCCTCTTTGCTATAATTGAATAATTGCTTTTATTATTTAATTTTTCCCGATTCCTCCTAAATTAAATAATTTTATAATTATTTAATTTACTTCAGCAACCTCTTTTTTTGTTCCAATCTCCTCCCTTATCCCAGTTAGCCTCCACCTTTGATAAGGTTTTATTACCTTTCAATCTTCATCGTCCATCCTTAACTAGACCATATTTTGCCCTAACCCTATTTCCTTGCTTCTCCAAGCAATCTCACCCATTGATCATCATCATTCTTCATCATTTAATCTTGGCCTTTCATTCCAATTTGGTTTTCTATAAAAGAGACCTATCCCTTTCATTTCAAGACTACAACCACTATCTTTGATACTTTCCTATATCGCGAACATTAGGCTTATTATTCTTGAATACTAAAACTGAGGGGAAGATAGCATATAAAGCAGAATGGAAAAGAGCTATGAAGGTATTCAACCATGGCATAGGAATTATGGTAATATTACTTTATTGTTTGTGTTTCTATGTTCATTTGTACTTCATTGTTGGATTAGTGTCATTATTTGAGTTTTAGGTAGTTGGTAGTTGATAGTGTTGATTCATTCTTTGCACCTTGATTCTGGCTTTAGTAAAATTTACCACAAGCAATTCATTGTTCGAAAATTCACCCCCAACAATTCACCATGGAAAAATTCACCACCATGACAAATTCACCTTATGGAAAATTCACCACAAGCAATTCATGGCGGTGAATTTTCACAATTTTACCCTATTCTATATAAACAATAGAAAAAAATAAAGGGGAAAGAAGACATTTTCAACTCTTCCCTTTGTGCACGTTTTTTCCTACTTGGCAAGGTCTCTTTCTTTACTGTTACACAGTCTTGCACCCCTTCAGAATATCATGCTCCATTTTTATCCTGGTTTGACCTACTTATTCCGTCACACCCATGTGCACACCACTATAAAGATGATGTTATAGAGAAAAGACATCATCACACTAGAAAATGTCTGAACCAACCCAGCATCTTGAGGAAGAAACAACAACTACAAGTAGCTCTCGAAGACCAATAACTTCCACCTCAGTTAAGACAACTACAAGTAGCTCTCGAAGACCAATAACTTCCACCTCAGTTAAGCTGTCTGTTGTGTGATTCATCGAAAAAAATAGGTTGCCACCTACTATTGTAACACAAAATGTTTGTCATGATGTAGGTTAGATAAGCCTATGGTGTACTTTTTTGTGTACTCAATTTACCAACATCAAGAAAGGAAATAGACCTAGAAAAATCATTTCCAAAATGATTCGGGACCTATTTCCCTCAAATGTAGATAGATCATACAAGGCTTTTATAACATCCTATCTACATTGGTTAGTAACTAAGTCCAGGAGTTTAACAATGGTAGATATTGTTCTAGAAGCTCTAATGCTAATTTTACCCTCTTTTTCTCAACTACATAGAGAAAGAAATGTGGCTATAGCTGGTTCAAATCTCTTTAAGGCCCCAACCAACAATAGAAAACCAATGGAAAGAATTGTCTTGAATGTGCTTTTGGTTTCAAGATCACACATTGTCACAATTCTGTATGTTCAGCATACACTGTCCCCTCCTAGGAAAGGAATCTTCGATTAAAGACAGACCTTGAGAACAATGTCTTTGCAGATTTGTAGAAGGATAATTATTTCTGAATTGCATTTCAAGTATCAACCATGCCTTAACCCCCACAATCATATAACCCTTGAAACCACGAAACACTTTAATTCGACTATCTCTTAACTGTCCTTTTTCCTGTAAATGACCATACTATAACAATTTTTCTCTTTAATCAATATAAGAAATCTAGTGAAGACTATTTTAAGCCAAAGGACCCTTCCCCTAAATTTACCCAAGAATTTTCTTATAATATCATAATTTATTAAAAATTTACCTATAATTCTAAAACATGCATACATAAAGTGTGAAATTTGAATATAACATACCTTCTTACTAAATCTATAGTTCATTCTATGATATAGGGTTATTTTTCCTTGCTAGAAATATAGATTTCAAGTAGACGATCTCCTAGCCATAATGTATAGCTAGCTCTAGAATGTCTAGAATGAGGTCCACTATTAAGATTATGAAGTAAAAATGTAGTGTCATGAACACATAGGAACAATTATAATTTGTTGGATTACAAATAAATAATTTAAAAGGTTAAATATTATTTGAGAAATCCATTCATAAGAACACAATATCCTGGATTTTAGTGTTTTGAGGGTAACTCAAGGTTAAGAATCCATAATCAAATCATTGTAAAAAAATGCCTTGATACATTTATGTGGTTCTAACATTGTTAAAATACCTCAAAGAAAAGGTTTCTCATAAAATTTCTTATTTGCAAAGTAAGTTCAAGTGGTTGATAGCAAGGACCTCAAAAACTCTTAAACAAAGACAACTAGTAAGTTTAGGGCCAAACACCTCCAAAATATCAATAAAATTATTTATAATAGTAATCAGGAGAAACGGTTGACCTAACTTGATCGCCTTTGATTAACTAATTCATAAGTAAATGTATTTAAATAGAAAATATGAAGGAAAGCGCTTATCTTTAGTGTTGGTACCAAAGGCATTGTTGATTGAGCTTTCACACCAACATTATGTATACAAAGAGCCACCATTGTCATGAAATATAATGCAAAAAATCTTAACACGCAATGCTTAAAATCGCTCCTTTACATGCCTTTTCTCTCTCTCTCTCCAAAACCTCATTTTTTTCAGTCTTCTGCCCTTCTTGTGCAATTTCTTTCTTTCTCCTTTCTTTCTTTACCCTTTTCTACAAAATCCCTCTTCCTCACGCCATACTTTGCATTCCCTTTTCCACGTAGGCAGAGAGGATGATGAAAAAAATTGAGTGCAACCACATTTGCTTGAAGTTCCTAAAGCATTAGCATACTGCCCATACCTTCATCCAACTTTGTCTCCCAATGTTTTTGATTGATATGTTATTTTATTTATTTATTTTACTATCCACCCAATGTCGATGTGAAAGGGTCTTTTTTTACAGGGATGTGACACAAACTTGTTAATTTGTGAATAAGGTGTGCTAGCCAAGTATTCAAACACAATGAATTTGCAAAACCATCTAAATTAAACAATCCTACTCAAATAAAATATCTTACTCTCATTTTGTAATGCCAAATGGTGAGAAAATTGGAAAATAACAATAGTATCAGTATAAGCATGCAATGTATAAATTTGAATAATCCAATGAAAGGTACATGTGATTAACCATTAAACTTGAATTAGAACATGGATAGACTAAACATAAAAAGAATTGGTAAAATTATAAACAAAAACACATAACATTAGATGTAAGTGGAGAAAATCATAAACACAAACACATAACATCATACTTTTAAGTTATAATGTTTATTTTGAAGATTAAATACGAATCTACCATGGACATTAAGAAATATTTTTCTTGATTAGATGAAAAAGAGAGTTCAATATTGTAGCCCTAACATAGATAAATGGTGTATCTCTCTCTTCTTTTATCATTCTATGTTTTTAGTTCTCTTCTAATTATTAATAAATTTTATCATAATCTTACATCAATATTAGTCTCTAAATACAAACTTATAGAAAGGAATTATGTCTACAACTTCATTTAAAAGATTATCATATACCATAATAATCTTCCATTTTCATTACTTGATAACATATAGTAGTTCTACTCCTTACTCCATACACCCCAACTATAATATTGATATAAATAATCATCTATATGTAATCTAAACTTCTTTATCAACTCTTATGAAAACAATTTTCTTGAATATGAGTCAATTCTTACTTTACTTAAATAGCTTTAATTGTGAAGACCTCCTTCAACAAAGTGTAAGCTATTCTTGCATTCATGTGTAAACTACCTCTAATCTCTTTTCCCCTACCGTGGTCATCATACCCTCCTTATACTTACTTTATTTTAATTTTTTGAGACATAACTCTTAGCATTGAAATAACTAATCAATTTATAGACAATCAATCAATTTTTTTTTTTAAAATAAGAGCATGCTTTGACCTACTTATTCCCTCGCACCCCTATAGAATTGTTGAGACATTCCCTTCAATGAAAACATTTGAACTTCGCGATGAATTGAATCCATGTATTCAGCTTTATGATGGTAAGTATCATCCATAAGAGAGCGTTCTCTTCAAAAATGATCATGAAGGAGCTCCTGGTGAAAATAAATACCATGGAAACTCACGTTAGAAACCCGATTTCCTTAAAATTTTTGCTCAAACTTTGCATGTGGTGTATCCTTCAGCCAAGCCCGATTAATTTGTTTCTCTTTCACATTCTCTACGTGGCCATTTTATCCTTTTTCCATTTCTATGGCATGCAACATAGCCACCATAAAACAACTTTTCATCTTTTTTAATTTCCTTTTCAATCATCTATTATACCAATAATCAAAAACTTGGCAAAACATTGATATCTCCTCTTAACCTAAATGCATCTGGTAATCTTTTGCTTGATCCTCTAAATAGAAGACATGCCATAGGCCTTTGTGTAGGCATCAGGCCTTTGAGAAAACTCTTTGAATGCCATTTTTTCATCTGCAGTAAAGGAACCTTGAATTCTTGAAATTTGGATCTGCATTTTGAGACAGTATATATGCAACCATACGCATCTGCTCGAGTTAAGTAAAATACAAAGAACATAACCATTACACAACGGGAAGTTGTGCATAGAAGTGCATTTTATCATGAGTTTCTAAACCTTCTCCACCAGCCCATTTTGTGCATATCCTCCATGCAATGTTTAATTTGATGGACGACTAGAGATATCCCATGTACAAGCACTATGAGAAAAAAATGTGTGACACCCGGTCATCTCTCTTAGCAAATAAAAATTTGACCAGACATTCTTAAAGCTTCGTGGCATCCACAACCTCTATGTCATGTCTTTGAAATCCTTGATGTGATCTGAATTGTGTTTGTACAATCTTCTTGTGTGTCATGTCTTCACTTGGCTGCTTTGACAGTAAAAAATATTCTTGAGGATCTCTACTACCAGATTGACTCTACATGGTGGGCACATACCCACAACTGCTTTTCTTCTTATCCTACAATGTCACATATTTTATGGAATTAGGTGGCTAGGGATAACAGTGAGCCTTTATGCCAAACTCTTAGAAAAACTCCGACATTCAACCAAACCCTAGAAATTCTCAGGTAACGTGATTGAAATGCTCAAATCTTTTCGAAAGAAGACATTTTCAACTCTTCCCTTTGTGCACATTTTTTCCTACTTGCCAAGATCTCTTTCTTTACTATTATACAGTCTTGCACCACTTTAGAATATCATGCTCCATTTCTATCCTACTTTGACCTACTTATTCTCTCACACCCATGTGAACACCACTATAAAGATGATGTTATAGAGAAAAGACATCATCACACTAGAAAACGTCTGAACCAACCTGACATCTTGAGGAAGAAACAACAACTACAAGTAGCTCTCGAAGACCAATAACTTCCACCTCAGTTAAGCTGTCTATTGTGTGATTCACCGAAAAAATATGTTGTCACCTACTATTGTAACACAAAATGTTTGTCATGATGTAGGTTAGATAAGCCTATGGTGTACTTTTTTGTGTACTCAATTTACCAACATCAAGAAAGGAAATAGACCTAGAAAAATCATTTCCAAAATGATGTGGGACCTATTTCCCTCAAATGTAGATAGATCATACAAGGATTTTATAACATCCTATCTACATTTGTTAGTAATTGAGTCCAGGAGTTTAACAATGGTAGATATTGTTCTAGAAGCTCTAATGCTAATTTTACCCTTTTTTCTCAACTACAAAGTGAAAGCAATGTGGCTATAGCTGGTTCAAATCTCTTCAAGGCCCCAACCAACAATAGAAAACCAATGGAAAGAATTTTCTTGAAAGTGCTTTTGGTTTGAAGATCACACATTTTCACAATTCTATATGTTCAACATACGCTTTCCCATCCTAGGAAAGGAATCTTCGATTAAAGATAGACTTTGAGAACAATGTCTTTGCAGATTTGTAGAAGGATAATTATTTCTGAATTGCATTTTGAAGTATCAACCATGCCTTAACTCCCACAATCATATAACACTTGAAACCACGAAACACTTTAATTAGACTATCTCTTAACTGTCCTTTTTCCTGTAAATGACCATACTAGAACAATTTTTCCCTTTAATCAATATAAGAAATCTAGTGAAGACTATTTTAAGCCAAAGGACCCTTCCCCTAAATTTACCCAAGAATTTTCTTATAATATCATAATTTATTAAAAATTTACCTATAATTCTAAAACATGCATACATAAAGTGTGAAACTTGAATATAACATACCTTCTTACTAAATCTATAGTTCATTCTATGATATAGGATTATTTTTCCTTGCTAGAAATATAGATTTCAAGTAGACAATCTCCTAGCCATAATGTATAGCTAGCTCTAGAATGTCTAGAATGAGGTCCACTATTAAGATTATGAAGTAAAAATGTAGTGTCATGAACACATAGGAACAATTATAATTTGTTGGATTACAAATAAATTATTTAAAAGGTTAAATATTATTTGAGAAATTCATTCATAAGAACACAATATCCTGGATTTTAGTGTTTTGAGGGTAACTCAAGGTTAAGAATCCATAATCTAATCATTGTAAAAAATTGCCTTGATACATTTATGTGGTTCTAATATTGTTCAAATACCTCAAAGAAAAGGTTTCTCATAAAATTTCTTATTTGCAAAGTAAGTTCAAGTGGTTGACAGCAAGGACCTCAAAAACTCTTAAACAAAGACAACTAGTAAGTTTAGGGCCAAACACCTCCAAAATATCAATAAAATTATTTATAATAGTAATCAGTAGAAACAGTTGACCTAACTTGATCACCTAAGATTAAATATGAATCTACCATGGACATAAATGAATATTTTTGTTGATTAGATGAAAAAGAGAGTTCAATATTGTAGCCCTAACATACATAAATGGTATAACTCTCTCTTCTTTTATTGTTCTATGTTTTTAGTTCTCTTCTAATGATTAACAAATTTTATCATAATCTTACATCAATATTAGTCTCTAAATACAAACTTATAGAAAGGAATTATGTCTACAACTTCATTAAAAAGATTATCATATACCATAATAATCTTCCATTTTCTTTATTTGATAACATATAGTAGTTCTACTAAGCTATTCTTGGGGTGTATAGAGTAAGGAGTAGAACTACTGTATGCTATCAAGGAAAGAAAATGGAAGATTATTATGGTATATGATAATATTTTTAATGAAGTTTTAGTCATAATTCCTTTCTATAAGTTTGTATTTAGAGACTAATATTGATGTAAGATTATGATAAAATTTATTAATCATTAGAAGAGAACTAAAAAAAATAGAACGATAAAAGAAGAGAGAGATACACCATTTATGTATGTTAGGGCTACAATATTGAACTCTCTTTTTCATCTAATCAAGAAAAATATTCATTTATGTCCATGCTAGATTCATATTTAATCTTCAAAATAAACATTATAACTTGAAAGTATAATGTTATGTGTTTGTGTTTATGATTTTCTCCACTTACATCTAATGTTATGTGTTTTTGTTTATAATTTTACCAATTCTTTTTATGTTTAGTCTATCTGGTCGCACCCACAAATGGATATGAAAATCACAGTAAAACCTTTCCTGGGAATTGGACATTCTAGCAGGTGACTAATATCTCTTTATGGACGTTCATTTACTTGTCAAACCAGGGAACGTATACTTTAAATGGCACAGCATAGTATATGCACTAAGAATTAGTTTTGGTTATGAATTAACAGAAATAAATACTTGGAAGGAGTTATATCTATGCTACATAAAGGTAATGCAAAGTTCTTTTAACTCAACCATAACTTGACTAAAATAGAAACCATAACAACTACGACTGAAATATAAACTATGAACTGGCCTTATGCTACAGGAAAAGGTGCAGGGATGGATTCTCGATGCTGCAGGAGCAATACAAGACTGAGTTTGTATGGAAACTTCAAAGATGAAAGCTAACTGATGATCAACAGAAAATAACAGCTAACTAACTAGCTAAAGATACTTACTAAGTGGGCCCCCTTAGCAAGCATCTACTGGTTATGGAAGTGCTGATCTCAGAACTTCATCAAACTTTATTCATGAAAATAGAATGGTATACATTGTTTTGTTGATATGGAAACTTAACAACAAACTCTGTTTCTTGTCATACAGATTCTATTTTTCATTATTACATGATATCTGCTATATCTCTACCACTATGCTTCTACTATCATCTCCTTCCTCACTCGCTCAGGAGTACTTTATTTAAAATTAGGAGAGTAACTAACTAACTAACCCTATCAAAGAAAGACATGGAAGTAAAGTGTATCCCAGAATCAAGGAACAAACTTCATAAATAAATTTATCCATTCAACCCGATCCAGAGAGAATCTAGCACTCCACTCTTTCCAGATTAACTATCATTACAAATCCTTTCCAATGGTTTTGGTCAAAGAGTCTTCGCTAGAGCTTCCTTGAAGTCGTCTAGGAAATAAAATTTACTGCAAGGCCGAGATCAGCTGTGCTTGGCTCGATCATACTTTCTTCAACAACCATGTGAAACACAAGGTAATAGATGCGAAAGAAAAGGTGCATGGTACATACACAATATCCATTCATTAATCACACATTTAAATCTATTTCATCATTCAAAAACTATATGTGATATACCAATCATTTAGAGAGTCAACAAGGTAATAAATGCAGTCAAGTCAACACAATAAGCTGCAAGAATATGAAAATATTTTGCTACAAGATATCCCAATAAAAGGTTTCAACAGTGTTTAAACAACCACGAATAACAAAAGTAAAGGTATTAAAAGTTCATCATAATATCCACACTTATGAGCACATTTTGGGCTCATCATTCTGCCCCCTACTTAGCCCAATGCTGGTCCTCCAGCATTAACTTTCCTGGTGGTTTCTCTGAAATCAATGGTTGCAACATGACTCTGAAATGGAATTCCAAACCTCTAATAAAATCCTCTGAATGTCTGACACCTCTCAAACCTATGGTCTTCTAAATCATCATTAAAATTTGTAGCCTGGTGAGGATAAAGGGGCCACATTAGCACAGGAGGTCTGAATGTCAATGGCAACCATAGTTCAAATCTCTTTTGAAGTCCCAATTGTATATATATTATTGATCATTTAAAAGCTACTGTGAAATTTAGGGGACTGTGAGTTTCAGACCTTCTTAGCCCAACAGTTAATCTTTCCTACCTTTTCTCACTTCTGGTGTATCACAATCTCGAAAACAAATATGGCTGTGCCTGAAATTTATCATATACCTATTTCCTAAGATCAAATATCTTCTGTGTGGTTGTAGTATTATTAATGCCATATGCCAGAGTAAACTAGGTTTTCAACATTGCATGGGTGTTTGAACTTTGAGAGCACAATGGAACAGGCTCATTCCTTTCGGCTTCCTCATATGTTTCCCATTTCCTGCCATAATTTGCTTCATTTTCTACCCATGACATAAATGATCTCAAATGGATATACCAATTTATAGAAGAGGATTCCATTTTGTTTCAAACAGAATTAAAAAGCCATGTAAATAAAATTCACATAGAGAATTTCTTAACCAATTAGGGGCTGCCTGGTATGCATCGTAAAATTCTTTAGCAGTGTGAAGTATAGGATCTTGATTTCAAGAAATTCTCATTAGTTGGAACCTTAAGAATTATTCCTTAAGGCACAAAGCATAAACTCTGTGTGGTGGTCTACATTCCATAATCTGATCAGTTACTTTTAACATTTCATCCATTTTTACTTTTAACTCAGAAATTTCTTATTTCTGACTTTCAATTTCCTTTTTCAGTTTCTTCCTTTCTACCTCCCATAGACTTAGTTACATGTCAATCTAGGCTATATGACGGAAAGTAAGGGTTTGCAATGTAACTAGTTCCTAGTTAGCTTTGACATATTCCAGAAACTCAATAAAAAATGTCTACTTATAAACAACAATGACTTTACAAGTTGTTGGGGCAAATGTAACCTCACTAGGCACATCCAATTGTTTAGTCTATTCCTACTTTTGTTGTACGATGAATTATGGTTGCTGCGGTGGAGAAGACTATGCTTCCTCCAAAAATTGCATAGCAGCGGTAGCCAAGTCATCAAGACTTGGTAACCCTTTTTCATTATTCCCCATTTCTTTTGTCTCAACTTGTTCCTCTTCAGGAATGAATGAACTCTGTGTAGCATTCTCAGACACATTCTGAGAAACATCAAATTCAGACTAAACAGACTCTTCTAAAATTACAATAACCTCTGGTTGAGGTGAAGCAGGGGAGGTATAACATTGTTTCCTTGTGGAAACTCTTCTTGGCACTGGTGCAGCTACAAGAGGTGTTCTGGTAGCCTTCCTCTTTCTGGTCTTCCTAGAGGGTTTTGCCCTACTAGAGGATGATGGTGAACTGGTGATAGCAATAGGTGTTGCTATAGGAGAGATGGCTGGAGGGGAAGATGCTGCAAGAGAAGGGCATTGCCTTTTCTGAGAATGAGGGTCAGATTCTGGGGACCCTTTTGCCTTTGTTTTTCCCTTCTCTCTCTTAGTGGTAGACCTAGTTTGTACCCTAGCAGAGGATTCAGGTGTGAGAGTTGCAGGAATAGGTGCTACAGGAGTAGATGACCCTTGTCATGTTCTTCTACTGGTAGACGCAATTTTTTTTCTTTTTCTAAGACCGTGGGGTAAGTACCCTAGGGGTTGTGGAATTTGCAAGCTCTTTTGGGTAACGAATTGTTGCCAGAAAAGAGGTGAGACATCTCTCAAAGAGCGTTCAATCAATAATTTGATAAGGCCTTAGTGAGCAATAGAATTATCTTTCTGTTGCTGGGTTCTGTGGGCACTTTGTTCCAAAAATTTTAACAAAAAATTTGGAACATTTACAACTAACCCGTGCCTCATATGAATTAATAATTTTAAATGATAAGAATGTAGGTAGGAAAAATGGCCTTCACAGGTTAAATACCTGATTATGTAAGTAGTGTACTCTGAATAAAGAGGAGGCAATGATACACGCTTGCATCCCTGCTTGGAGACTTCCAAAGGTCCATCAGTGGGTATTGTGAATTCAGCCCTTTGCAGAAGTAGCATCTGAAGAAAAATTTTCTCCAACGGCTGGAAGCTCGGTTACTTCTGCAATTCTGTCTTCAGTTGCAACAACCGTTATACCCCATACAGTAGCTTCCCCTTAAGAAAGGGTTCTCAAAAATTCTCCAGCAGCCTCCTCATCAAAAGCATTTAAAGTCAAGAAGTAGTTTAACCATCCACAGAGGCTGAATGCCTGGACTATTTGAGGATTTTGCAATAATAATTCATGAGCTATAGACTCATGTCGCACCAGCTGACGACCCATGTACTGAGTTTTTCCCCTGGCTGAACTCAACTCCCTGCTGAAAATTCAAAATTTTTCCTCTTTGATTCCCTTTATGTTCTAGTTTTTTTCTTTCTGTCGTGTCGTGACATTTCTCCCTTTTCCAAAAATGAACTTTTTGAACAAGCAGTTTTGATTGTAATTTACAAGAAAAATATGCAAATGAAAAGAACATGCGATAATATTTTGAAGGTACTAGAAAAATAATAAAGAAAGGTTATTTGCATAGTTGTGACAGTGGCAAAAAAATAGGTTTTAAAAGGTGGATTACCCCACCTCCTACTTAGAGTATGACATGTGTCCTCACATATACTAAAAAATAGGTGGAGATCGGGTAATAATGAGCGGTACAGGCATAGCAGTAAATGAATAGAATAAAATAAATCAAATATGTGATAACAAAACATATGGCATACCTTTGATAATTGCATGTACGTGTGAAGAAAGATGACTACGTCTTCATGAGGTGACATTTGGGAATGATATCATAATGAAGGGTGATGCAGATGGATGAGGTGGATGGGTGCCATGGGCAGAAAAAATGAATGGATGGGATGGATGGATGGAAGATAAAGAAGTGGGATGTGGCAACAAGTGAGAATGGAGAAAAAGGGTTTCCTTAAAAAGAAAACCTTTATTAGGAGCATATTTTTTTAAAATTACAGTGAAGCTACAGGAGAAAGGCTATAGCCTTCGGCTGTAGGAAGAGTAGTGGGAGGATCCTGAAAGAACTGCTACTTGAATTCTTCCTTTGATACTGGTTTATGGTACAACTAGAGTCGGTGGCCATTAACTAACAATTTGAAACGGACTAGATCAATTGTCACCAGCTGTACAGCTCTGTTGTCGAACACATTCTCAACTTCATAGGGACCAAGCCAACGTGTTGTGAGCTTACCTTGGTTTTCTTGCTATCTAAAATCATATAACAGAGCCCAATCACTAGCAAAAAATTGCTTGGTTTTGATGTGTTGATCATGCCATTTCTTCCTTTGCTGTTGGACCCCTTCGGTATACTGCAGGACAAATTTTCTCATTTCATCCAAAGCATTTAGCTACAAGAGTCATCCCTTATATGCTTCAGATATTCCCATATTGAGTTCAAGAGCTGTCCTCAAAGTTTTGTGCTCAAATTCTATGGGCAACATGGTTGTTTTCCCATAAAGCAGCTCAAAAGGTGTAAACCCAGTTGTTGTCTTTCATGTAGTTCTGTAGGCCTAGACCACTTCAGGAAGTCTACTACTCCAATCTTTTCTATGGAGCTACACTATCTTTGTTAGGATCACCTCAATTTTCCTGTTTGTAACCTCCACCTGACCATTGGCTTGAGGATGATAGGGGCTGGATTTCATATGTTTGATTTTATAGTCATTCATTAGTGCAATGATCAAATTGGATGTGAACTATGCTCCTTGATCAGTTACAAGCTCTCTGGAATCTCTAATTCTAGTAAAAATTTGTTCATATAGAAATTCAGCAACCTTATTATCTCTAGCACGAGTCATAGCTTTTACCTCAACCCATTTTGTTATATAATCTGTGCAAACTAGAATGTATGACTTTCCATTTGATGGTGGATCAATCGGTCCTACAAAATCCATTCCCCACTTATCAAAAGGGGTGACTATTACTTGTGGATATAGCGGAATTTCATCTGACTTGGTTGGTCTTCCCATATATTGGCATCTACCACATTTCCTTGTATAGGCCACAACATCCTTGTGTAACGTTGGCCAATAGTACCTATTGTAAGAACCTTCATTGATGTTCTCTTTGCTGCAAAATGTCCCCCACATGGCTCATCATGGCAACCATGCAAGATATCATGAGTCTCATCTTCTCTTAGACATCTTCACATTACTTGATCATGTCCAGTATAAATCAAACAATTTGTAATCCATGAAAAGTTAAAACTTTTCTCTATTAACAATTTCTTTTCTTTTGGAGAAAAGTGAGCTGGTATTTTTCTTGCTGCTAGATAATTGGAAATGTCCACATACCATGGAGTATGTGTAGCAATGGAAAATAAGTGTTCATCTGAGAACCTATCAATAATGACCTCGTGTTCAGCAGGTGCAACTATTTGAAGTCTTGATAAAAATTCAACCACAACATTAGCTCTTCCTAGTTTATCAATAATTGTAATGTCAATTTCTTGTAACAGGACCCATCTTGCCAATCTACCAGAGATGGAAGGTTTGTTCATCAGATACCTGATTGCTGCATGGTCAGTGTGAACAAATATCTGATAACCTATGACATAATGCCTAAACTTATTCAAAGCATACACTACTGCGAGCAATTCCTTTTTTGTAACAATATACTTTAACTCAGGGCCTTGAAGGTTCTTGCTTATAAAATAGATAGCATGCTCAATTGAATTGTTTTTTGACTAAAGACTGCCCCTATACCAAAATTAGAGGCATCAACATGTATATAAAAAGGAAAATTCTATTTTGGACTTTGAAGAACAGGGGCTTCAGTAAGCAAGTCTTTTAGTTGCAGGAAATATTTTTTACAGGCCTTTGTCCACTCAAATTGAGAATTCTTAGTTAATAAGGCATAAAGTGGACTGGCAATTTACTGAAATATTTTGTAAGCCTTTTATAATACCCAGCATGGCCAAGGAAGCTTCTAACATCCTTTTGTTTTGCATGAGTTTGTAAATTCTGAATAACTTCAATTTTAGCAGGGTCAACCTGAATTCGATTCTTGGAAATATGATGGCCTAGAACAAGACCTTCTTCCATCATTAGAAAACATTTTTCACTGTTTAGAGACAAAATTTTCTCTCTGCACCTTTTCAATACTTTTTCTAAATTCACCAGTGCTTCTTCAAATGTGACTCCATAGGTAGTGAAATCATCCATATAAATCTCCATGTAGTTATGAGATATATCAGCAAAGATACTAATTACTGCTCTCTAAAATGTTGCTGGCGCATTGCATAGACCAAAAGGCAAGACTGAGTAAGCAAATGTTCCCCATGGATAGGTAAAAGTGGTCTTATCTTGATCTTTAGGAGAAATTTTTATCTAATTGTACCCATTGTAACCATCCAAAAAGGAAAAATAACTTTTGCCAGACAGTGAGTCTAGTACTTGGTCTACAAACGGTAGTGGAAATTGATCTTTTTTAGTAGCAGTGTTCAACTCTCTGTAATCTACACACACTCTCCGTTTTCCACCTTTCTTAGGGACAATAACCAATGGAGAAATCCACTGACTGTTAGAGATTAGGTAAATAAAACCAGCATCAACCAACTTTTGAATCTCATTTTTAACTATTTCCCTAAGTGTTGGATTTACTCTTCTTTGAGGCTACCTAACTAGTAAACAATCTTCTTTGATATAGATCCTATGAGTACAAATCTGAGGATCTATTCCTTGCACGTCCCCATATTCCCATGCAAAAGCTTTATGCTGATCTTGTAGCATTTTTAATAAGACAGCCTGTTCGGATTGTGATAGCTTGCTATTGATATTCAAAAAGTGACCTGGAGACAATTCTATCTGCATAGTGAGATTACTCATAGAATCTATAGGTGATGTTTGTACCTCTTGTGGAAGCAAGTTATGAAATTTTTTAGGAAGTTTAAGCAATGAGCACTTAGAATTTAGTTGCTACAGGAAACATTGTAGATGGCTACTATTTGGATCAGATGAACTATCCGCATAAGAGTTAAACTGCAGAATTTGAAAAAGTAACGCATCCTCATTCTGAAGTTGTGAGAATGGATCATTTTGAAGAATCATTAATTGAACCAACAAATTGGCTTCTTCAGTTTCTTCCCCGACAGCTGGCCAAACAGGTTGGGACAAATCTGGTTGAGGTCTAGCAGGCAGATACAAAGCTAATTTTTTTGTGGACTGTCCATCAGAAATGGTCATATCTCCAGAATGACATCCTATAAAAGCATCAACAGTGGCTAACCATGGTCTACCAAGGATAACTAGATACCCTCCTAAAGTTGCCTTAACTGATAATATTGTGAAATCAGCTGGATACTCCCAAGATTAGAGAGTGATAATTACATCTTCCATCTTTCCATCGGGTTTAACTGTGGAGCTATCTGCAAGCTGCAAAAATGTAGGTGTAGACCTAATGTTTAGAATGTTCAAGGAGTCCATAGTATGCTTTGTCATGACATTAATAGCAGCACCTAAGTTAATCAAAACATTTTTCACAATTTGGCCATTTATATGTATTTGCACTATAGGACTTCCAAGGTCAATATACTTTGGAATGACTGCATTTCCCAACATTATATCAGTCAATTTCCCTAAGACATGAATTGTTTGGGGATCCCTTTTCTTCCATCCATGCTTCTTCAAACAGACCTCTTTAATAGCTTTTCCAAAAATTGGGACATTTTTAATAGCCCAAAATAAAGGGATTTGAATTTGAACATTTTTTGAGCTGATTCAAAATGTCAAAAGTGGGTTCTTTCATGGATTTAAATGCAGTATTTTGCAAGCTCTGAGGAAAAGGTGGTTTGTCTTGATTTTGCAAAATAGGTTCCTTAAAAACTGTATCAGTTATAGGCATATGCTCATTAGGAACAGCAGGTGCAGTAGATTCTTCAAGAGGAGAATCTCATATTTCAATAATTAGAGGTTGTTGTGGAGCAGGTAGAGTGGTTCCATACCTTAAATGGATATCATTAATGTTTAAGGCATAAGCTTGGTATTGGTTGGATTCAGCAAGATACATAGGCTTTTTTGGCTGCTGTTGTTGCTTATTATTGGGATTTGGCAATGGCTGAGCAGGCATAGGCATTTTTTTTGGAGGACCAGTATTTGTGGCAGGTGCTGCAGGAGGTGGCATGAGGGCCTGTGGTTGTGGCTGTGGAAGTTATAGGAACCTAGGGGACTGGTTTTGCCATTGCTAAGGACCTCTCCATTGAGGATTTTGCTCCCAGTTATCTGAAGGTGGGGTCCATTGTCCTTGTGGCTGCTTCCAACCTCCTTGAGGAGATTTCCATTGTGGGGTATGATAATTAGGCCAACTTAGTTGAGATGTATTCCAAGGTGGTGGTGGTCCATATGTAGGTTGCCATTGATTATTATAGTCAGAATAAGGATTACCAAAAGTCAAAGGATCTTGAGGCATACCTTGTCGTTGAGCCCATGGTCTCCTTTGTGCAACAAAGAACACTTGATCATCATCACCTTCTACTAGCTTAAAGTCAGTAGGTAATTGCTTAGCTTCTAGATTAGCCACCATATTGCATTTGCAGTTACGTTTCTTCTGTCTACAGTATGTACAGAACTCAGCCAAAATTGCCTCGGCTACCTTATGTTTCTTCTGAGCTTGAATTCAGACAACAAATTTGTTATTTCCATCCTAGAAACTCCACCGGAAGAAGACTTACCCACTGTAGCTTGATAACCACTTCCCTTCTTCACATTTGCTTGGGAGTAATTAAGACATATTTTCTTAATATCATCCCAAGGTAGTTGGGTTATATCACCTCCTCCCATCAGGTCTAGAGCGTCTATACAGGCATCACTGATCCCTCTTAGAAAAAGTAGTTTCTGAGAGTCTTCATTGAGAGTATAGTTTGAGTTTTTTTTCAGAGAAAACAGGCATCTTAAAATATAATCCTCCAAACTTTCATCTTCGTTCTACTAAATCTTGAATATATCATCTCCCTTACTGCCACTTTTACAATATTCCTTATATTTCTCAAGGAATTTATTTTGCATGGCTGCCCAACTATCTACAACACCTCTTCCTAGACTCATGAACCATCTGAGAGCTCCTTCCTTCAAGGTGGAAGGAAACAATTTCAGTTTGTGAGCATCCGAGGTATAGTCATAACTACGACAGAGGATATCGAACTCAAACAGGAAAGTTTCAGAGTCCTCCGTGACTAAGCCATAGAATTTTGGAAGTAGTGAAGAAAGTATATTGTTAAGATTGTGAGTATCTTACTGGGGAACAATGAGAAACTCAAAATTGGGAGGTTGATCATGTGGGTTATTTTCCATATTGGCTTGCTGGAATAACAGAGTGAATGGGTTTTCCTCAGGTTTTGCATCAGCTGGGTTAAATGTTAGTTTAACAAACAGGTTTTTAGGGAGGGACCTTCCTAATGCGTCTCTTCTTCTTCTATGCATGCAATAGAATAGATGGTATTTAAAAAGAACTTGAAAATACTTAAACAACTGACTAAACTACTGTTAACAATGACTTTAGCAAGTTCTTAGATTGACAGCTTCTCTGACAGTGGCGCAAAAAATGGTCGTGCCCACAAAAGGATATGAATATCACAGTAAAACCTTTCCTGGGAATTAGACATTCCAATAGGTGACTAATATCTCTTTATGGATGTTCATTTACTTGTCAAACTAGGGAACGTATACTTTAAATGGCGCAGCATAGTATATGCACTAAGAACTAGTTTCGGTTACGACTTAACAGAAATAAATACTTGGAAGGAATTCTATCTACGCTACAGAAAGGTAATGCAAAGTTTTTTTAACTCAACCGTGATTTGACTAGAACAAAAACCATAACTACGACTGAAACACAAACTATGAACTGGCCTTATGCTGCAGGAATAGGCACAGGGATGGATTCTCGACGCTGCAAGAGCAATACAAGACTGAGTTTGTATGGAAACTTCAAAGATGAAATCTAACTGATGATCAACAAAAAATAATAGCTAACTAACTATAGATACTTACTAATTGGGCCCCGTTAGCAAGCATCTACTGGTTATGCAAGTGCTGAACTGATAACTTCATCAAACTTTCTTCATGAAAATAGAATGGTATACATTACTTTGTTGATATGGAAACTTAACAACAAACTCTGTTTCTTGTCATATAGATTCTGTTTTTCATTATTACATGATATCTGCTATATCTCTACCACTATGCTTCTATCTTACTTCTAACTATCATCTCCTTCCTCACTCGCGCAAGAGTACTTTATTTAAAATTAGGAGAACAACTAACTAACCTTATCAAAGAGAGATGTGGAAGTAAAGTGTATCCCAGAATCAAGGAACAAATTTCTTAACTAAATTTATCCATTCAACCCGATCCAGAGAGAATCTAGCACTCCACTGTTTCCATATTAACTGTCATTAAAAATCATTTCCAATGGTTTCAGTCAAAGAGTCTTCGCCAAAGCTTCCTCGAAGTCGTGCAGGAAATGGACTTTACTGCAAAACCGAGATCAGCTGCGCTTGACTCGATCATACTTTCTTCAACAACCCTGCGAAACACAAGGTAATAGATACGAAAGAAAAGGCACATGGTACATACACAATATCCGTTCATTAATCATAGATTTAAATCTATTTCATCATTCAAAAACTATATGTGATATACCAGTCATTTAGAGAGTCAACGGGGTAATAAATGCAGTCAAGTCAACACAATAAGCTATAGGAATATAAAAATATTTTGATACAAGATATCCCAATAAAAGGTTTCAACAGAGTTTAAACAATAACGAGTAACAAAAGTAAAGGTATTAAAAATTCATGATAATATCCACACTTATGAGCACATTTTGGGCTCATCATTCTGCCCCCTACTTAGCCCAATGCTGGTCCTCCAGCATTAACTTTCCTGGTGGTTTCTCTAAAATCAGTGGTTGCAGCATGACTCTGAAATGGAATTCCAAACCTCTAATAAAATCCTTTGAATGTCTGACACCTCTCATACCTATGGTCTTCTAAATCATCATTAAAATTTGTAGCCTGGTGAGGATAAAGGGGCCACATTAGCATAGGAGGTCTGAATGTCAATGGCAACCATAGTTCAAATCTCTTTTGAAGTCCCAATTGTATATATATTCTTGATCATCTAAAAGCTGCTGTGAAATTTAGGGGACTGTGAGGTTCAGACCTTCTTAGCCCAACAGTTAATCTTTCCTACCTTTTCTCACTTCTGGTGTATGACAATCTCCAAAACGAATATGGTTGTGCCTGAAATTTATCATATACCTATTTCCTGAGATCAAATATCTTCTTTCTGGTTGTAGTATTATTAATGCCATATGTCAGAGTAACTAGGTTTTCAACATTGCATGGGTGTTTGAACTTTGAGAGCGTAATGGAACAGGCTCATTCCTTTCAGCTTCCTCATATGTTTCCCATTCCTTGCCATAATTTGCTTCATTTGCTGCCCATGACATAAATGATCTCAAATGGATATCACCAATATATAGAAGAGGATTCCATTCTATTTCAAACAGAATTAAAAAACCATATAAATAAAATTCACACATAGAATTTCTTAACCAATTAGGGGCTGCCTGGTATGCATCATAAAATTCTTTAGCAGTGTGAAGTATAGGATCTTAATTTCTGGAAATTCTCATTAGTTGGAACCATAAGAATCGTTCCTTAAGGCACAGCGCATAAACTCTGGGTGGTGGTCTGCATTCCATAATCTGACCAGTTACTTTTAACATTTCATCCATTTTTGCTTTTAACTCAGAAATTTCTTGTTTCTGACATTCAATTTCCCTTTTTTAGTTTCTTCCTTTCTACCTCCCATAGAATTTGTTGCATGTCAGTCTGAGCTATATGCCAGAAAGTCAGGGTGTGCAATGTAACTAGTTCCCAGTGAGCTTTGACATGTTCTAGAAACTCAATAAAAAACAACTTCTTATAAACAACAATAGCTTTACAAGTTGTAGGGGGAAATGTAGCTTCACTAGGCACATGCAATTGTTCAGTCTATTCCTGCTTTTGCTGTAGGATGAACTCTGGTTGTTGCAGTGGAGAAGATTGTGCTTCCTCCAAAAACTGCATAGCAGCGGTAGCCAAGTCATCAAGACTTGGTAACCCTTTTTCATTATGCCCCATTTCTTTTGTCTCAACTTGTTCCTCTTCAGGAACGAATGATCTCTGTGTAGCATTCTCGGACATATTCTGAGAAACATCAAATTTAGACTCAACAGACTCTTCTGAAATTACAATAACCTCTAGTTGAGGTGAAGCAGGGGAGGTCTTACATTGTTTCCTTGTGGAAACTCTTCTTGGCACTGGTGCAGCTGCAAGAGTTGTTCTGGTAGCCTTCCTCTTTCTGGTCTACCTAGAGGGTTCTGCCCTACTAGAGGATGATGGTGAACTGGTGATAGCAACAGGTGTTGTTGTTGGAGAGATGGCTGTAGGGGAAGATGTTGTAGGAGAAGGGCATTGCCTTTTTCTGAGAACGAGGGTCAGATTCTGGGGACCCTTCCGCCTTTGTTTTTCCCTTCTCTCTCTTAGTGGTAGACCTAGTTTGTACCCTAGCAGAGGATTCAGGTGTGAGAGCTGCAGGACTAGGTGCTATAGGAGTAGATGACCCTTGCCCTATTCTTCTATTGGTAGACAATTTTTTTTTTGTTTTTTTGAGACCGTGGGGTAAGTACATTAGGGGGTTGTGGAATTTGCAAGCTCTTTTTAGCAATAGATTATTTCTAAGAAAGAGGTGAGACATCTCTCAAAGAGCATTCAATCAAAAATTTGATAAGGCCATGGTGAGCTATAGAATTATCTTTCCCTTGCTGGGTTCCGTGGGCACTTTGTTCCAAAAATTCTAACAAGAAATTTGGAACATTTACAACTAACCCATGCCTCATATGACTTAATAATTTGAAATGATAAGAATGCAGGTAGGATAAACGGTCTTCACAAGTTAAATACCTGATTATGCTCTGAATAAGGAGGAGGCAATGATACACACTTGCATCCCTGCTTGGAGACTTCCAAAGGTCCATCAGTGGGTATTGAGAATTCAGCCCTTGCAGAAACATCATCTGAAAAAAAAATTTCTTCAATGGCTGGAAGCTCGGTTACTTAACAATTCTGTCTTTAGTTGCAATAATCATTAGACCCCATACAGTAGCTGCCCCTTCAAAAAGGGTTCTCAAAAATTCTCCAGCAGCCTCCTCATCAAAAGCATTTAAACTCAAGAAGTAGTTTAACTATCCACAAAGGCTGAATGTTTGGACTGTTTGAGGATTTTGCAATAATAATTCATGAGCTACAACGTCATGTCGTACCAACTGACCACCCATGTTCATAGTTTTTCTGCTGGCTGAACTCAACTCCCTGCTGAAAATTCAAAAATTTTCCTCTCTGATTCCCTTTCTGTTCTAGTTTTTTTCTTTCTGTCGTGCCGTCACATTTCTCCATTTTCCAAAAATGAACTTTTTGAACAAACAGTTTTGATTGTAATTTACATGAAAAACATGCAAATGAAAAGGACATGTGATCATATTTGGAAGGTAGAAAAATAATAAAGAAAGGTTATTTGCACAGTTGTGGCAGTGGCGAAAAGACAGGTTTTAAAAGGTGGATTACCCCACCCCCTACTTAGAGTATGACATGTGTCGTCACATGTACTAAAAAATAGGCAAAGATCGGGTAATAATGACCGGTACAGACATAGCAGTAAATCCATAGAATAAAATAAATCAAATATGCGATAAAAAAAGATATGGCGTACCTTTGATAACTGCGTGTACGTGTGAAGAAAGATGACGACGTCTTCATGAGGTGACAGTTGGGAATGATATCATAATGAAGGGTGATGTGGATGGATGAGGTGAATGGCTGACGTGGGTGGATGAGATGAATGGATGGAATGGATGGATGGGATGGATGGATAGAAGATAAAGAAGTGAGATGTGGCGACAAATGAGAATGGAAAAAAAGGGTTTCCTTAAAAAGAAAACCTTTATTATGAGTATTCTTTTTCAAAATTACGTTGAAGCTGCAAGAGAAAGGCTAAAGCCTTCGGCTGTAGGAAGAGGAGCAGGAGGATCTTGAACGAACTCCTACATGAATTATTCCTTTGATATAGGTTTATGGTACAACCAGAGTCGGTGGCCATTAACTAGCAATTTGAAACAGACTGGATCAATTGTCGCCAGCTGTACAGCTCCATTGTCGAACACATTCTCAACTTTATAGGGACCAAGCCAACGTGTTGTGAGCTTAACTTGGTTTTATTGATATCTGGAATCATATAACAGAGCCCAATCACTAGGAAAAAATTGCTTGGTTTTGATGTGTTGATCATGCCATTTCTTCCTTTGCTGTTGGACTGCTTCGGTATACTGCAGGGTAGCTTTTCTCATTTCGTCCAAAGCATTTAGCTGTAGGAGTCATTCCTTCTATGCTTCAGATATTCCCATATTGAGTTCAAGAGTTGTCCTCAAAGTTTTGTGCTCAAATTCTATGGGCAAAATGGTTGTTTTCCCATAAAGCAGCTCAAAAGGTGTAAACCCAGTTGTTCTCTTCCATGTAGTTCTGTAGGCCCAGACTACTTCAGGAAGTCTACTGCTCCAATCTTTTCTATGGAGCTGCATTGTCTTTGTTAGGATAGCCTCAATTTCCCTGTTTGTAACCTCCACCTGACCATTGGCATGAGGATGATAGGGGCTGGACTTACTATGTTTGATTTTATAGTCATTCATTAGTGCAGTGATCAAATTGGATGTGAACTGCACTCCCTGATCAGTTACAAGCTCTCTGGGAACTCCAAATATAGTGAAAATTTGTTCATACAGAAATTCAGCAACCTTATTATCTGTAGCGTGAGTGATAGCTTTTAACTCAACCCATTTTGTTACATAATCTGTGCAAAGTAGAATGTATGACTTGCCATTTGATGGTGGATCAATCGGTCCTACAAAATCCATTCCCCACTTATCAAAAGGGGTGACTATTGCCTATGGATATAGTGGTAGTTCATCTGACTTGGTTGGTCTTCCCATACATTGGCATCTGCCACATTTCCTTGTATAGGCCACAATATCCTTTTGTAACGTTTGCCAGTAGTACCCTGTTCTAAGAACCTTCATTGATGTTCTTTTTGCTGCAAAATGTCCCCATCATGGCTCAACATGGAAAGCATGCAAGATATCATAAGTCTCATCTTCTCTTACACATCTTCGCATCACTTGATCAGGTCCAGTATAAAACAAACAATTTGTAATCCATAGAAAATTAAAACTTTTCTCTATTGACAATTTCTTTTCTTTTGGAGAAAAGTGAGCTGGTATTCTGCTTGCTGCTAGATAATTGGCAATTTCCGCATACCATGGAGTATGTGTAGCAATTGAAAACAAGTGTTCATATGGGAACCTATCATCAATGACCTCGTGTTCAGTAGGTGCAGCTATTTGAAGTCTTGATAAAAAGTTAGCTACAACATTAGCTATTCCTGGTTTATCAATGATTGTAATGTCAAATTCTTGTAACAACAGGAGCCATCTTGCCAATCTACCAGAGGTGGCAGGTTTGTTCATCAGATACCTGATTGCTGCATAGTCAGTGTGAAAAAATATCTGATAACCTGTGACATAATGCCTAAACTTATTCAAATCATACACTACTGTGAGCAATTGCTTTTTTGTAACAGTATAATTTAGCTCAAGGCCTTGAAGATTCTTGCTAATAAAATAGATAACATGCTCAATTCAATTTTCCTTTTGACTTAAGACTGCCCCTATACCAAAATCAGAGGCATCAGCATGTATGTGAAAAGGAAAATTCCATTTTGGACTTTGAAGAACAGGGGCTTTAGTAAGCAAGTCTTTTAGTTGCAGGAAAGATTTTTCACAGGCCTCTGTCCACTCAAATTGAGAATCCTTAGTTAATAAGGCATAAAGTGGACTGACAATTTTACTAAAATCTTTTATAAACCTTCTATAATACCCTGCATGGCCAAGGAAGCTTCTGACATCCTTTTGTTTTGCAGGAGTTTGTAAATTCTGAATAGCTTCAATTTTAGCAGGGTCAACCTGAATTCCATTCTTAGAAATATGATAGCCTAGAACAATACCTTCTTCCATCATTAGAAAATATTTTTCACTATTTAGAGACAAATTTTTCTTTCTTCACCATTTCAATAATTTTTCTAAATTCACCAATGCTTCTTTAAATGTGACTCCATAGGTAGTGAAATCATCCATATAAATCTCCATATAGTTATGAGATATATCAGCAAAGATACTAATTACTGCTCTTTGAAATGTTGTTGGTGTATTGCATAGACCAAAAGGCAAGACCGATTAAGCAAATGTTCCCCATGGATAGGTAAAATTGGTTTTATCTTGATCTTCAGGGGCAATTTTTATCTGATTGTACCCACTATAACCATCCAAAAAGGAAAAATATCTTTTTCCAGACAGTGAGTCTAGTAGTTGGTCTACAAATGGTAGTGGAAAGTGATCTTTTTTAGTGGCAGTGTTCAAATCTCTATAATCTACACACACTCTCCATTTTCCACATTTCTCAGGGACAATAACTAATGGAGAAACCCACTGACTGTCAGAGATTGGGTAAATAAAACTAGCGTCAAGCAACTTTCGAATCTCATTTTTTACTATTTCCCTAAGTGTTGGATTTACTCTTCTTTGAGGCTACCTAACTGGTAAAGAGTCTTCTTTGATATAGGTCTTGTGAGTACAAATTTGAGGATCTATTCCTTGCATGTCCCCATATTCCCATGCAAAAGCTTTATGCTGATCTTGTAGCATTTTTAATAAGACAACCTGTTGGGATTGTGACAGCTTGCTACTGATATTTAAACAGTGCCCTGGAGACAATTCTATCTGCTTAGTGAGATTACTCATAGAATCTATAGGTGATGTTTGTACCTCTTGTGGAAACAAGTTATGAAAAATTGTAGGAAGTTTAAGCAACGAGCTCTCAGAATTTAGTTGCTACATGAAACATTGTAGATGGCTACTATTTGGATCAGATGAACTATCTAAATCAGAGTTAAACTGGAGAATTTCAAAAAGCAAGGCATCCTCATTCTGAAGTTGTGAGAATGGATCATTTTGAAGCATCATTAATTGAACCAACAAATGGGCTTCTTTAGTTTCTTCCCCCACATTTGGCCAAATAGGTTGGGACAAATCTGGTTGAGGTCTAGCAGGCAGATACAAAGCCAATTTTTTTGTAAACTGTCCTTCAGAAATGGTCATATCTCCAGAACGACATCCTATAAAAGCATCAGCAGTGGCTAACCATGGTATACCAAGGATAACTTGATACCCTCCTAAAGTTTCCTTAACTGATAATATTGTGAAATTAGCTAGATACTCCAAAGATTCAAGAGTGACAATTACATCTTCCATCATTCCATCGGGTTTAACTGTGGAGTTATCTGCAAGCTGCGGAATTGTAGGTGTAGACCTAATGTTTAGAATGTTCAAGGAGTCCATAGTATGCTTTGTCACGACATTAATGGCAGCACCTAAGTCAATCAAAATATTTTTCACAATTTGGCCATTTATATGTATTTGCACTACAAGACTTCCAGGGTCAATATACTTTGGAATGACTGCATTTCCCAAAATTATATTAGCCAATTTCCCTAAGACATGAATTGTTTGGGGATCCTTTTTTTTCCATCAATGCTTCTTCAAACAAGCCTCTTTAATAGCTTTTCCAAAAATGGGAACATCTTTAATAGCCTGAAATAAAGGGATTTGTATTTGAACATTCTTGAGCTGATCCAAAATGTCAAAAGTGGGTTCTTTCATGGATTTAAATGCAGTACTTTACAACCTCTGAGGAAAAGGTGGTTTGTCTTGATTTTGCAAAATAGGCTCCTTAGAAACTGAATCAGTTATAGGCATATGCTTAGTAGGAACAGCAGGTGCAGTAGATTCTTCAAGAGGAGAATCTAGTATTTTAGTAATTAGAGGCGGTTGTGGAGCAGGTAGGGTGGTTCCAAACCTTAAATGGATATCATTAATGTTTAAGGCATAAGCTTGATATTGGTTGGCTTCAACAAGATACATAGGCTGCTGTGGTTGTTGTTGCTTATTATTGGGATTTGGCAATGGCTGGGCAGGCATAGGCATTTGTTTTGGAGGGCCAGTATTTGTGGTAGGTGTTACAGGAGGTGGCATGAGGGCCTGTGGTTGTGGCTGTGGAAGTTGCAGGAACCCAGAGGACTAGTTTTGCCATTGCTGAGGACCTCTCTATTGAGGATTCTTCTGCCAGTTACCTGGAGGTGGGGTCCATTGTCCTTGTGGCTGCTGCCAACCTCCTTGAGGAGATTGTCATTACGTGGTCTAATAATTAGGCCAAATTGGTTGAGATGTATTCCAAGGTGGTGGTGGTCCATATGTAGGTTGCCATTGATTATTATAGCCAAAATAAGGATTACCAAAAGTCAAAGGATCTTGAGGCATACCTTGTCTTTGAGCCCATGGTCTCCTTTGTGCAATAAAGAACACTTGATCATCATCACCTTCTACTAGATTAAAGTTAGTAGGTAATTACTTAGCTTCCATATTAGCCACCATCTTGCATCTGCAGTCACATTTCTTCTATCTACAGTATGGACAAAACTCAGCCAAAACTGCCTCGGTTGCCTTATGTTTCTTTCAAGCTTGAATAGTGTCTAGTTGTGTAGCCATAATATTGATGATATCCTGCCTTAATTCAGATAGAAAATTTGTTATCTCCATCTTGGAAACTCCACCGGAATAAGACTTACCCACTGTAGCTTGATAACCTCTACCCTTCTTCACATTGGCTTGGGAGTAATTAAGACATATTTTCTTAATATCATCCTAAGGCAGTTGGGTTATATGACCTCCTCCCATCAGGTCCAGAGCGTCTTTACAGGCATCACCAATCCCTCTTAGAAAAAGTAGTTTCTGAGAGTCTTCATTGAGAGTATGGTTTGAGTTCTTTTTCAGAGAAGACAAGAATCTTAAAATATAATCCTCCAAACTTTCATCTTCCTTTTGCTGAATCCTAAATATATCGTCTCCCTTACTGCCACTTTTACAATATTCCTTATATTTCTAAAGGAATTTGGTTTGCATGGCTGCCCAACTATCTACAACACCTCTTCCCAAACTTATGAACCATCTGAGAGCTCCTTCCTTCAATGTGGAAGGAAGCATTTTCAGTTTGTGAGCATCTGAGGTATAGTCATAACTACGATAGAGGATATCGAACTCAAATAGGAAAGTTTCAGTGTCCTCCATGACTAGGCCATATAATTTTGGAAGTAGTGAAGAAGGTATATTCTTAAGATTATCAGTATCTTGCTGGGGAACAATGGGAAACCCAAAAGTGGGAGGTGGATTATGTGGGTTATTTGCCATATTGGCTTGCTGGAATAATAGAGTGAATGGGTTTTCCTCAGGTTCTGCGTCAGCTGGGTTAAATGGTAGTTCAACAAACAAGTTTTCAGGGAGGAACCTTCCCAGTGTGTCTCTTCTTCTTCTATGCATGCAATAGAATAGATGGTATTTAAAAAGAACTTGAAAATACTTAAACAACTGACTAAACTACTGTTAACAATGACTTTAACAATTTCTTTGTTTGACACCTTCCCCGACAACGGCGCAAAAAATTATCACGCCCACAAAAGGATATGAAAATAATAGTAAAACTTTTCCTGGGAATTGGACATTCGAGCAGGTGACTTATATCTCTTTATGGACATTCATTTACTTTTCAAACCAAGGAACGTATACTTTAAATGGCGCGGCATAGTATATGCACTAAGAACTTGTTTCGGTTACGACTTAACAGAAATAAATACTTGGAACGAATTCTATCTATGCTATAGAAAGGTAATGCAAAGTTCTTTTAACTCAACCATGATTTGACTAAAATAGAAACCATAACAACTACAACTAAAAAGCAAACTATGAATTGGCCTTATGCTGCAGGAACAGGCACAGGGATGGATTCCCGATGCTACAAGAGCAATACAAGACTGAGTTTGTATGGAAACTTCAAAGATGAAAGCTAATTGATGATCAACAGAAAATAACAGCTAACTAACTAACTACAGATACTTACTAAGTGGGCCCCCTTAGCAAGCATCTACTGGTTATGCAAGTGCTGAACTCAGAACTTCATCAAACTTTTTTCATGAAAATAGAATGGTATACATTGCTTTGTTGATATGGAAACTTAACAACAAGCTCTATTTCTTGTTATACAGATTCTATTTTTCATTATTACATGATATCTTCTATATCTCTACAACTTTGCTTCTATCTTACTTCTAACTATCATCTCCTTCCTCACTCGCGCAAGTGTACTTTATTTAAAATCAGGAGAACAACTAACTAACTAACCCTATCAAAGAAAGATGTGGAAGTAAAGTGTATCCCAGAATCAAGGAACAAACTTCATAAATAAATTTATCCGTTCAACCCAATCCAGAGAGAATCTAGTGCTCCACTCTTTCTAGATTAACTGTCATTAAAAATCATTTCCAACAGTTTCGGTCAAAGAGTCTTCGCCAGAGCTTCCTCGAAGTCGTGCAGGAAATGGACTTTACTGCAAGGCTGAGATCAGCTGCGCTTGACTCGATCATACTTTCTTCAACAACCCTGCAAAACACAAGGTAACATATGCGAAAGAAAAGGTGCATGGTACATACATAATATCCGTTCATTAATCACATATTTATATCTATTTCATCATTCAAAAACTATATGTGATATACCAGTCATTTAGAGAGTCAACGAGGTAATAAATGCAGTCAAGTCAACACAATAAGCTGCAGGAATATGAAAATATTTTGCTACAAGATATCCCAATAAAAGGTTTCAACAGAGTTTAAACAACCACGAATAACAAAAGTAAAGGTATTAAAAGTTACTAATTACTACTCTTTGAAATGTTGTTGGTGCATTGCATAGACCAAAAGGCAAGACCGAGTAAGCAAATATTCCCCATGGATAGGTAAAATTGGTCTTATTTTGATCTTCAAGGGCAGTTTTTATCTGATTGTACCCACTATAACCATCCAAAAAGGAAAAATAGCTTTTGCCAGACAATGAGTCTAGTACTTGGTCTACAAACGATAGTGGAAAGTGATCTTTTTTAGTGGCAGTGTTCAACTCTCTGTAATCTACACACACTCTCCATTTTCCACATTTCTTAGGGACAATAAATAATGGAGAAACCCACTGACTGTCAGAGATTGGGTAAATAAAACCAGCATCAAGCAACTTTTGAATCTCATTTTTAACTATTTCCCTAAGTGCTAGGTTTACTCTTATTTGAGGCTACCTAACTGGTAAACAATCTTCTTTGATATAGATCCTGTGAGTAAAAATTTGAGGATCTATTCCTTGCATGTTCCCATATTCCCATGCAAAAGCTTTATGCAGATCTTGTAGCATTTTTAATAAGACAACCTATTGGGATTGTGACAGCTTGCTATTGATATTCAAACAGTGACCTGGAGACAATTTTATCTACTTAGTGAGATTACTCATAGAATCTATAGGTGATGTTTGTACCTCTTGTGGAAGCAAGTTATGAAAAATTGTAGGAAGTTTAGGCAACGAGCTCTCAGAACTTAGTTGCTGTAGGAAACATTGTAGATGGCTACTATTTGGATCAGATGAACTATCTGTATGAGAGTTAAATTGCAGAATTTGAAAAAGCAAGACATCCTCATTCTGAAGTTATAAGAATGGATCATTTTGAAGCATCATTAATTGAACCAATGAATTGGCTTCTTCATTTTCTTCCCCCACATCTGGCCAAATAGGTTGGGACAAATCTGGTTGAGGTCTAGCAAGCAAATACAAAGCCAATTTTTTTATGGACTGTCCTTCAGAAATGGTCATATCTCCAGAACGACATCCTATAAAAGCATCACCAGTGGCTAACCATGGTCTATCAAGGATAACTGGATACCCTCCTAAAGTTTCCTTAACTGATAATATTGTGAAATTAGCTGGATACTCCCAAGATTCAAGAGTGACAATTACATCTTCCATCATTCCATCGGGTTTAACTGTGGAGCTATCTACAAGCTATAGAACTGTAGGTGTAGACCTAATGTTTAGAATGTTCAAGGAGTCCATAGTATGCTTTGTCATGGAATTAATGGTAGCACCTAAGTCAATCAAAACATTTTTCACAATTTGGCCATTTATATGTATTTGCACTACAGGACTTCCAGGGTCAATATACTTTGGAATGACTACATTTTCTAACATAATATCAACCAATTTCCCTAAGACATGAATTGTTTGGGGATCTTTTTTCTTCCATCCATGCTTCTTCAAACAGGCCTCTTTAATAGCTTTTCCAAAAATGGGAACATCTTTAATAGCCTGAAATAAAGGGATTTGAATTTGAACATTCTTGAGCTGATCCAAAATGTCAAAAGTGGGTTCTTTCATGGATTTAAATGCAGTACTTTGCAACCTTTGAGGAAAAGGTGGTTTGTCCTGATTTTGCAAAACAGGCTCCTTAGAAACCATATCAGTTATCGACATATGCTCAGTAGGAACAGTAGGTGCAGTAGATTCTTCAAGAGGAGAATCTAGTATTTTAATAATTAGAGGCAGTTGTGGAGTAGGTAGAGTTGTTTCAGACCTTAAATGGATATCATTAATGTTTAAGGCATAAGCTTGATATTGGTTGGGTTCAGCAAGATACATAGGCTACTGTGGCTACTACTATTGCTTATTATTGGGATTTGGCAATGGTTGGGAAAGCATAGGCGTTTGTTTTGGAGGGCCAGTATTGGTGGTAGGTGTTGTAGGAAGTGGTATGAGGGCCTGTGGTTGTGGCTGTGGAAGTTGTAGGAACCCAGGGGACTGGTTTTGCCATTGCTAAGGACCTCTCCATGGAGGATTCTGCTGCCACTTATCTGGAGGTGGGGTCCATTGTCCTTGTCACTAATGCCAACCTCCTTGAGGAGATTGCCATTGTGGGGTCTGATAATTAGGACAACTTGGTTGAGATGTATTCCAAGGTGGTGGTGGTCCATATGTAGGTTGCCATTGATTATTATAGCCAGAATAAGGATTACCAAAAGTCAAAGGATCTTGAGGCATACCTTGTCTTTGAGCCCATGGTCTCCTTGGTGTAACAAAGAACACTTGATCATCATCACCTTCTACTGGCTTAAAGTCAGTAGGTAATTTCTTAGCCTCTAGATTAGCCACCATCTTGCATCTGCAGTCACGTTTTTTCTTTCTACAGTATGGACAGAACTCGGCCAAAACTGCCTCGGCTGCCTTATGTTTCTTCTGAGCTTGCATAGTGTCTAGTTGTGTAGCCATATTATTGATAATATCCTGCTTGAATTCAGACAACAAATTTGTTATCTCCATCCTAGAAACTCCACCAGAAGAAGACTTACCCACTGTAGCTTGATAACCTCTACCCTTCACATTTGCTTGGGAGTAATTAAGACATATTTTCTTAATATCATCCCAAGGCAGTTGGATTATATCACCTCCTCCCATCAGGTCCAGAGCATCTATATAGGCATCACTAATCCCTCTTAGAAAAAGTAGTTTATGAGAGTCTTCATTAAGAGTATGGTTTGAGTTCTTTTTTAGAGAAAACAAGAATATTGAAATATAATCCTCCAAACTTTCATCTTCCTTCTGCTGAATCTTGAATATATCATCTCCCTTATTGCCATTTTTACAATATTCCTTATATTTCTCAAGGAATTTGGTTTGCATGGCTTCCCAACTATCTACAACACCTCTTCCCAGACTCATGAACCATCTGAGAGCTCCTTCCTTCAAGGTGGAAGGAAATAATTTTATTTTGTGAGCATCTGAGGTATAGTCATAACTGCGACATAGGATATCAAACTCAAACAGGAAAGTTTCAGTGTCCTTCGTGACTAGGCCATAGAATTTTGGAAGTAGTGAAGAAGGTATATTCTTAAGATTGTCAGTATCTTGCTGGGGAACAATGGGAAACTCAAAAGCGGCAGGTGGATTAGGTGGGTTATTTGCCATATTGGCTTGCTGGAATAACAGAGTGAATGGGTTTTCCTCAGGTTCTACGTCAGCTGGGTTAAATGGTAGTTCAACAAACTTGTTTTTAGGGAGGAACCTTCCCAGTGCGTCTCTTCTTCTTCTATGCATGCAATATAATATATGATATTTAAAAAGAACTTGAAAATACTTAAACAACAGACTAAACTACTATTAACAATGACTTTAGCAAGTTCTTAGATTGACACCTTCCCCGGTAGCAGTGCCAAAAATGGTCACACCCACAAAAGGATATGAAAATCACAGTAAAGCCTTTCCTGGGAATTGGACATTCCAGCAGGTGACTAATATCTCTTTATGGACATTCATTTACTTGTCAAACCAAGGAACGTATACTTTAAATGGTGCGGCACAGTATATGCACTAAGAACTAGTTTCGGTCATGACTTAACAGAAATAAATACTTGGAAGGAATTCTATCTATGCTACAAAAAGGTAATGCAAAGTTATTTTAACTCAACCATGATTTGACTAAAACAGAAACCATAACAACTATGAATGAAACACAAACTATGAACTGGCCTTATGCTGCAGGAACAGGCACAGGGATGGATTCCCGATGCTGCAAGAGCAATACAAGACTGAGTTTGTATGGAAACTTCAAAGATGAAAGCTAACTGATGATCAACAGAAAATAATAGCTAACTAACTAACTATAGATACTTACTAAGTGGACCCCCTTAGCAAGCATCTACTAGTTATGCAAGTGCTGAACTCAGAACTTCATCAAACTTTATTCATGAAAATAGAAAGTATACATTGCTTTGTTGATATGGAAACTTAACAAAAAACTCTGTTTCTTGTCACAAAAATTCTACTTTTCATTATTACATGATATTTGCTTTATCTCTACCACTATGCTTCTGTCTTACTTCTGACTATCATCTCCTTCCTCACTAGCGCAGGAGGAGTACTTTATTTAAAATTAGGAGAACAACTAACTAACTAACCCTATCAAAGAAAGATGTGGAAGTAAAGTGTATCCTAGAATCAAGGAACAAACTTCATAACTAAATTTATCCGTTCAACCCGATCTAGAGAGAATCTAGCGCTCCACTCTTTCCAGATTAACTGTCATTAAAAATCATTTCCAATGGTTTCATTCAAAGAGTCTTTTCCAGAGCTTCCTCGAAGTCGTGCAGGAAATGGACTTTACTACAAGGCTGAGATTGATTGTGCTTGACTCGATCATACTTTCTTCAACAAGCTTGTGAAACACAAGGTAACAGATGTGAAAGAAAAGGTGCATGGTACATACACAATATCCGTTCATTAATCACACATTTAAATCTATTTCATCATTCAAAAACTATATGCGATATACCAGTCATTTAGAGAGTCAACGGGGTAATAAATGTAGTCAAGTCAACACAATAAGCTGCAGGAATATGAAAATATTTTGCTACAGGATATCCCAATAAAAGGTTTCAACAGAGTTTAAACAACCACGAATAACAAAAGTAAAGGTATTAAAAGTTGATCATAATATCCACACTTATGAGCACATTTTGGGCTCATCACTATCCATTTTCTAATTCAAATTTAATGGTTAATCACATGTACATTTCATCGGATTATTCAAATTTATACATTGCATGCTTATACTAATACTAATGTTACTTGCAAATTTGGCATTATAAAATGAGAGTAAGATGCTTTATTTGAGTAGGATTGTTTAATTTAGATGGTTTTATAAATTCATTGTGTTTGAATACATGGCTAGCACACCTTATTCACAAATTAACAAGTTTGTGTCACATCCTTGTAAAATAAGACCCTTTCACATCGACATTGGGTGGATAATAAAATAAATAAATAAAATAACATATCAATCAAAAACATTGGGAGACAAAGTTGGATGAAGGTATGGGCAGTATGCTAATGCTTTAGGAACTTCAAGCAAATGTGGTGGCACTCAATTTTTTTCATCATCCTCTCTACCTACGTGGAAAAGAGAAT